>CATIWK010202581.1:0-13142 GCA_949634005.1 Mallotus japonicus
TTATAGATTTAGATATTGAATTAATTAAAAGTATTAAATATAGGGAACTACAAATGTATTAAGTTTTTACTATATTGATTATAAATCGGAGGGGTATAATCAATTTCACCTTCTACAAGGCCTCTTCTCTCTAACCCTAGCCGCTTCTTCTCTCTTTTCTCTTTAGGTTTCTTCATCAAATACTTTTATTTTTGGCCACTACCGATCATCTTTTAGATCGGCTGTAGTCCCTTATTGTTTTTTCTATTCTATTTTATTTTTTCATCCAATATATACAGATTTTTAATATGTTTTTTTTATTTTGTTTTTATTTTTGTTTTTTTGTTCTTCATTCGTGAAGTTATGAATCCTTTTATGGGGTTTTGGTGGTTCTCCTTTATGAAGTTTATAGTTCTCTATATTATGAAACTTTTGTCAGTATTTTTGCAATCAGACGCAATTAAAGAGCATAGAGTCGATTTATGGCTAATGAACGTCATGGAGTGGAGCATAAAGATTGTTGAACAAATCGTCGAGTTACAAATCCAAATAGCTCTGTCAATGCGATTAAAGAATAGCGACAGACAGTTTCATATCTTTAGTGAGAGTTTTTTTTTATACTTCTTGATTGTACTTTATTTATATTATATGTTCATCAAGATGTATTATTGATCTTCAATGAATGAAAGATTTATTTTTTCTCAAAAAAAAAAATCTTAAATCGGAAATGATAAGAAATGTTATTTAAAAAAGTATTAATTATTTAGATATTATTATGAAAATTACACCACAATATATCAAACATTAAAAAAAAAACACTATTCTCAAACTCAATGAGCAAAGAGATAATCTCCAATTGGTCTAACATTAAAAGGATACATTAGCAAGTTAAAATAAATAAATAAAACAGAAAATTACGGTAGATGGACACTTCGACCAATGCATTTTCATTTTTGGCTCCGTGTTTTGGTTTGTTTCATTTTTGGTTTTCCACGTTTTCACTTTTATTTTTCTGTTTTTTTTTTCATTTTTTGTTTTTTTAGCTATGTAACTCATCTATATGTATTTATTTAATTTTTTTGTGTGTATTTATTCCTATTTTTAATTGAAGTTGATTGTATGTATTTATTTTAATTTTTATATTCTAAATAATTTATTTTTTAGTTTAATTAGCTTAATTTCTTGTGAGATTTTTGAAAATTTTGAATATGCTATTTAAAACTAGCCTAATGATTTTCTTTTCAATAAAATCTTTGCTTTTATTTGTATTAATAATAAAAATATTGAATTCGAACTTGACTCACCAGCCACTCAAGTTGTTCAAGCTTAACTCAATTATTATCGAGTCAATTTCAAATTCTTTTTCAAGTCAAATCAATCTTGAATAGCTTGTAAGTTGGGTTGATATGGTTACACCTCTATGTACGACTCTGAACTTGCACCTTAGAATTTGAACCATTAACAGCTAAAAATTGCAGTTGTAAAGAGGTTCCTGTCTGCTTTATAACTAGCATACTAGGATTTTCATCATTAAAAATAACTTTATATCTCTCTATTTGATACCCAACTAAATGTACGAAAATTCGTTCTAATTTTCTATACTAATTAGATGGTTCTATTTTTCAATTTCTTTGACATACTCCTAGGATCCCAAGATGTCGAAAAGACTGGAAATAATTGGCCACTCACAACCATTGAGAGGTTGAATAGGTTGGAGAAAAACCAGTCATTCTCACGCATTAATGAAGGATTTGGAAGAGAATTCATAGGTCTTCCCAATAACTAAAAAGTACATGTTCAGAGCAGTGGAGGAACTGGATCGGAAAAGGGAGGGTACGACATCAAGGCACCAGGATATCCAACATAAACAAAGAAAGAAATGAAACAGCTCTTTCCTATGCTTTTCCTTCTATACCAGCTTATGATTCTCCTCCAGTTACGAGGCACTAATCAGTACAGTAGGCTTGCATCAGCTTGCACCGAAAGTTAGCACTAAATGGACATTTCTCAATACTGGATGGAAAAATAATTGACACTGAAATCATCTCCTACAATTTCAGATCTCAAATCTTGTTGAAGGGTAACCATTTCACAATTTATCTCACCAAGGCGCATCTCAAGTGCTTTCATTTCTCTTTCCAAACACTCATACCTACTCTGCTTCTCATGTGACTCAATTATCACCTTAACCTTCTTCAGAATTGGCATCAAAGATTCAACCCTAAACCCAGCTTTGGATACATCCTCAATGCTGTCTCTAATCAACTTCAGTTCCTTGTAAGTTAATGACTTCAGCACATTGTCAAGTGTCTGCAGGGCCCCTCCAAGCATATTTAGAAGAAATGAAATGCCAGATCTACTCTTAAAGATACAACTACCCCAAAAAGCTCCTTCAACATTATAAAACCTTTCAAGATATGAAACATAATGACTCTCAACCTCAAACCCATAAAAGTCAGCATATGCCCCTATCCTAAACTGTGTTAAGTTTGTTCTAGCCACATCTCCTTGAGATGTACTAGCAACAAGGGGATCAGTACTTATTTCATAATTTGGAACAGCTGTGGAAGTCCTTTGGGCAAGAAACCAGGTACTGTCCTTCCCTGCTATAACTGTAGTTGGAATGATAAAGCTCCCAACATTTCCTTCACTAGTATCATCATTAATATATTCCATATTGTTGCTATCAACAAAACTACTAGCACCTTGTTCTCCATATGTATCTACCGCCAAAGTAACACTTTCCCTCGGGAAATCATCCATAATATCCCTTCCCCCAGCTCTATCCCCATCAATGCTCTCATCATATTCTCTAGCTTTCTCCCTTGCATCCATTCTAATGCCATCTTCACCGACCTTCCAATTCTTGCCAATATTGCTTCTTTTTGTTTCCTTGGCTCCATGTTCCTCAAGTGCATCCTTATCTTGTTTCCCTCTTTCATTCTCATAGATGCTGCACGACATTGATCCCTTAGTATTCTCACTTTTTACCTCAGCTTCATACCCTTCAAACCGAACATCCTCCAACTTCCTATCCCCCTTAACTCCCTTATTAGGAAGACTTTCACATCCCTCAAACCCTTCTTCCCCTTTGGTCCCATTGATGGATGTAGAGCCCCTATAACTAGAACTAGAACAACACAAATGTGTAACATCATTCACTACTTCAGTGTATGGGGAAGTGAATTGGAATTTATCTTCGATTGGTTCAAACAATTTCTGCAACCAAAGCAAAGACGTATAAATGAAATATGTTAGTAGAATGAAGGTATTGAAAAGGAATGAGATAAAATAAAGTGTTAGAGATCCCACATTAGCTTATGATAGGTGAGGGCCAATTCATATGGCATTTCTCTAGTCATTTTAGTAATGGTTGAACAAGTTGCTCATGGTCTGTATCCTATATTCCTTCTCTTTTATTTACGCCTTTATTTATGACTTTCCATTATCAATGCACTAGCCACCTAGTCCATGCACAACTACAAGCCTTCATAAGGGTGAATTCCATGGTTAAGCACCTATTTGCACACCTACTTCAGTGCAAGTACCCAGTAGATTATGATAATGGTTTTCATAAGGGTAATCCACACCAAGACACACTTACTTGCTGACAATATTGAATTTAAATTATTTTTTTTCTCCATATCATTATAAACATGAAAAACCATAGTACATTATATGAAGTTTCAAAAGCACTGTTTCACTCTTTCTAAGAAAATGATGCCATCAGCCCACTTAATCTAGTCACGGCATAAGGCGCATAACAAGCATCACTATCCTGACACATCACTTGTATCTGTGTATTTTTTAAACATTTTTAGAAAGGAAATAGTTGAATAGGCCTTACTCAATTTCATGACAATGCATGCACAACCATTAGACATTATTATAAGCATTAAAAAAATTCCATTAATGATTATTGTAATCTAACGAGTGTTATTTTTCCAATTATTTTATTAGAGTTTGTATTAATTCAATGTGATGTGTCAAACTATCTAACACTGGTTTTCCATGTGTGTTGGAAAAGATTGTTCAAGTAAACTCAGTTAAAAGCAGTTAGCAATATGTTAAAATTTTCCATACAGATTTAAAGGAACATTGTTCTAAGCAAAGAATTCACCTCACTTGTTTCCTTCTGGCCTTTCACCAGATAGCCACAGAGAGCTCCATGGATTATGTTAACAGATAACAATTAAATCCAGGATTAGTGCATTCAATGCCATGCAAATTGAAAAATCAGTTCACTAGATCATTTAATATGTATTTGTGTTTGACACACTTCCAAGTCCATAATTAAATGGCAAAGGTGTATTTTTGTTTGTGCCCAATGTACGATGTGCTCTCTCCGGTTTGCAATTTCACTTCCCACCATCATTATTATCCCTCTCCAACCCACCATCCAAAATAGTACATATTCTTTCTCTTATTCACTAAAAGCTATAATCCAGTAAACGACTATATCACAGAACAAAAAGAGTAGATCAGAAAGGGAGTGGGACATACCTTTCCTTTGAAAATTTGTTGTATGGTGTCATTAAGGTCACCCCTTAATGGATATGATGAAGATTCCGCAAGTATCATGTTTAACCTTGGGCTTAATACATTTCCAGAAGTAAATGTTTTTACTTTGGGACAGCCAACCATTTTCATTGTCATGAGCATTGGAAATTCAACAGAACAGACCTGAGAGCAGAATTTGGTAATGTTTGGCAAATCACGTAATGTGATGGAATTTAATTGAGGAAACATAATTATGTCAGTTTTCAGTACTTCTCCTCGTGCGATAATTTCTTCTATTAGTTCACATGCAGTGATCTTTATAACCTCTAACTTCACAAGAAGCCCGGCTATTACTGATGGAATCAAATTTTTCAAATTGTTGCACTCATGTACTTCCAGCTGTTTCAGGTTTTGAAAGCCCATGATCTGTTGTACGTTCATCTTCCATACATGCATCAAGTTGGGTAAATACATTAAGGTCAATGTTTCCAAGTCATTGAGCACTAAAGAGGTATGGTTTTCCTCAAGGTTAAATACAACTTCCGCCAACTCACAGAAACTCAATTCCAGTGTTCGTAGATGTTGATGCCCATCCATAATATTGAATAGACCAGAAGATGAAGTTTCTGTTCCATCAGTGACATTGGAGTCCACAAGATTAGGCAATGCACCCTGTGAAAGGAACATACATTATTGAAAGCATCAAGTTGTGAGAATCTAGAAAACATTAAGAGCTTTAATTTATCTTAGATCTGACTTAAAAAGCTATCATATATTAGTTCAACCTGCAAAATATACATACATCTGAGAATCTTGAATGACTTTTGAACAACTGATTTTAAATTTACCACAAAAAACCCACATCGAAATTTCTAATGAAGCAAAAATGAGTATCCAACAAATCACCCAAAAGGTGTTTAAAAATTCCAGCAACCATTTGGTTCAGTTTTAAACTAAAACATTGAACTGAAAACTTTTCAATTTCTCACACTGAGCCATTTTCTCCAAACCCAATAAAACAAAATAAATAAGCATATTCTCCTAGATTTAGCTATTGAAAAATCAATAACAATTATTCCCTTGTTTGTTTAGCCATAGGTATTTCCTTCTAATAATTAGACATTTTGCTTTAACAATCTTTATGAATTTCACATAAGCATAACGATTAATATTTTTCAATTATGTTAATTGTATAAGCATTTTCCATAATAAAAAAAAATACATTTAGTGTTTCTTATTCATTTCACTGATGATATATATTCAGTTCCATGTTCCAAACTATATGAGAAGTAAGACTTTGCTGGTCATGTGAGTTTCACAATTTTTTATCCTTCAGCAAGACTACCATTATTACCAAAGAATGCAAATTGATGTTCCCCTTCATTGAAATATACGACTTCTAAATTAAGTAGTAATCTACATTCATGATTCATCTTTCAGTTACATAGAATGTCCAGTTCAGAAAAGCTAAAGAGATGAAGCAGCAAGATACAAACAGTTTTAGGAAGAAAGGGGCTACCTCTTTCACAGAAATGCCCTGCTCATATTTTTTTGTTGGATGAAATGGTGAACATCCAAAGTGCCTCCTGATAAAATCATCAGAAAAGTGCACCTGATAAAGATTTGAATCACTGAGATCAATATTTTGCATTATTGATGAACTTTTTGCTCCATGTTTGACATGATTCTGCATTGGCTTTAATGGGCTTTGGATTGTTGAGCCAAATATCTTCAATTTGGGACATTCAGTTAGGTGCAATATGTTCAAAGATGGCAATTCAAGAATGTAGGGATCAGGGCAGAAACTCTCAAGCTTTGGTAGATTTCGAAGATGAATAGAGTTTACTCTGTGAAATATGACAACACTCTTTCCGTCCTCTACTTCTCCCACTTCTCTTGAAACAATACTTTCCATTATTGCACAATCTTCAACATATATCATCTCAAGGTCCACAAGTTGTTTGACAATGAGAGGTGAGAATAAATATTTCAAACTATTGCACCTTTCTACACTTAGCACTTTGAGCCTTTCAAAACCTTGAAATCCTTTTGGAACTTTGCTCCACACCTGTGTTACCTCTGGTAGGAAATACAATCTTATTTCTTCTAACTTCATGAGAATTTGATTAGTCCCCTTGAGATCCTCGATACGTAGTGTTTCAAGATCAAATACCACCTGCAGCAACTTACAACCATGTACTTCAAGTTTTTCTAGATTTAGAAGCCTTGATATCCACCGTGAAGAAAATAATTTACAAGAAATAGGCGCCAATTGGTCTTCTTGGATCTCTTTGATATTGCTCATTTCATAACCTCTCAGTTTCAGACTGCCAGATAGCTTACCCTGTTAAATTCATAAATTAAAAGTGTCTTAATTTTGTATAAGGATCTTTCAACCTCAAAATTCTAACTTGCATAACACTCAATAAATGCAGAAAAATATATATATATATGGCCTTTTTTTTCTCCCTTGTTAAGATCTCATTTCAAGAAATCTAGCAACAGTATACTGTTAAAAAAGAACTGAAGTTTGGTCTGCAAAGCTACAGATAATGATTAATATTAAAAAAAAAAGCAAGAAAAAAAATAGTACAGTAAACCATTACCGTCAAAGAAGAGATGATTAAGAACCAAAATCTATCATTAAATGGGGAAAAATAATGCTTACAGGAGGTCTCAAGGTTGCCCGCTTGGCCTCTATATCATCCGTGCCTTTGCAGAAGCTGATTAGTTTCGGAAGAATAAAAAGCCTCATGTTGGTTAATTTAGGGAATGCAAACACATCTTCGTCCTCTTCTTCTAACAAAATTTCCTCCATCTCCACACAGCTTCCCACATACAAGTCCTGGAGTTGCTGCAAACATCTACCCATGGATACCAGAAACACATTTTTTAACTTACAACAACCAGATACATTAAGAAACTTAAGATTGCCAAAGCATGAGAGCTGAGTGGATTCCCTTCTCAAAGGCTCTTGTACACATGGAGCTAGCACCTCTATTTCTTTTAAAAATGAAGATCCATCACAGCGATGAGTATGCAATATCTCCCTTAAATTAACCAATTTAGAGAGATATAATGACTCGAGGACTGGGAAGGCAGTGTATGGAAACAAGTCCCCAGCATCAATGATGCATTCCATATCAGAACAACTATCAAGTGTCAGATTCTTCAAGCATGGAAAACCCTCTCCATCTAAACTACAGAGAACATTCTTTAGGTTTGTCAAGTTTAGAGACAGGACTTCAGTTTTACTCAAAAGCTCATAGATCCCACTCTCCACAATGTCAGTTGCATCAGCTTCAATTTTTAAATTGTTTTGAAATAAATAAAGGCCTTTATCAGAAATTCCAGATCGAATTGATATCTTAAATCTTGTCAACTTGTCAAAAGGCATTTCTTTTGGCAAACACCTAGCATCTGGAATATGAATATCCAAGGCCTTCAAATGAGACAAACACTTTAGTTCAGCAACACTAGCATTGTGTCTTTTCTTCTCTAGATGGTTAACACTAACATTATGCTTGTGCTCTTCCTTCACAGATTCCCATCGGTAAAAGCTCTCTCTCATATACAACTCTTCTAGTTGTGATAAGTTAGACAGGACTCCTGGTGGAATTCCTTTGACAAAAGAGCATTCAGTCACATCCAACAACTTTAAACGTCTCAGTTTCCCTATTTCTGTTGGCAACTCTGAGACTCTAGAACCAACAAGGCTGAGAATTTCTAGGTTCTCTAGTGCTTCAATTATGAGTGCATCCTTTATTTCACAATGCTCCAAATGCAACGTTCGGAGCTCCCTCAACACTTCTACATATGGTGGTTGTGATAGAATAGACATACCCTGCAAAGCTAGAACTTTGAGTTCCTTCATGCCCACCAGCAAATTGTATGGCACATTTTGTAGAGGGTTGCGGCATGAAAGCTGTAAAAGCTTAAGCTTTGGACACCTTGGAGAACCAGCACACTCATTGATCTTTTCAAATACAAATGAACTTGCAGTGTAATGTTCATATGTATCTTCATTTGGCCACTCTTTCACTTGACTATCACATCTTACAAGAAATTTGTATTCGCCTTTTGATGCAATTGATATAGCAACATCACGTACAACATCATGCATTTTAACATACCCTTCCTTATCACTTTCCAGCAACAAAAATGATCTTTTTAGCTTGTCAACTATCGTTTGGACTCTATTTCTTGCATCACCTATGGAATCAATGCCTTTAAATAACCTTAGCCCCACTCCATATCTGACTAGATATTCAACTGGAATGTTGAAATCCTCTGGAAATAAGCTACAGAGCAGAAAACACGACCTTGCTTCCTCATTTTTTAAATACCGGTAGCTTAATTCAATTTGTGAAAACACGCACTCATGCATTTCTGAAAAGGATGTTATGGTGGATTTCTTGAGTTGTTTAAGTGCATCCTCCCATATGCACCTGTCCTTGTCTCTCAATGCTTTAGCCACAGTTACAATTGCAAGTGGTAAACCTCCACACTCCTTAGCAACTTCATTCGCTATGGGAAGTATATGAGCATTGTCAACCAACTGTCCTGCCATCTCGTGGAAAAGATCCCATGCTTCTATTTCAGATAACACCGATATTCGGAAATTCATTTGACTTTTCATCTTGTTACACACATCTTCCATTCTTGATGCCACAACAACCTTACAACCATGGTGATCATCCCCGGAAGGGATTCCTATTTCCTCCAAATTGAGCTCCGCCCACACATCATCTAATATGATAAGAATCCTTTGGATTTCTTTAAGCCTATGATATAGCCGCCTTGCCCTCACACTAACACAACCTTCTTCCAATCCCAAACCAATCCTATCTGCAATTTCGCCTTGAATCTTCAAAGGTTCTGGAGTTTGGGACACAACTGCCATCACAATTTCGTCAAATAAGTTTTCACTGTCTGCTCCTCTAATGACTTCCTTTACCAATGTGGTTTTCCCCACACCGCCCATTCCGCATATTCCTATCATGTTCATCTTGTCATTCTTTAAGGCCTCCAACACTTTGTTCATTACCAATACTCTTGATGGAAAACCCGATAAACTATCAGTAAATGCAGACCGCAAATTTGAAAGAGCCGGGTAGGATGTTTTGTCAAATTTCGCATCTTCTTGAAGCTTTATAACTTGTTGAATCATCTTCTTGGCTTTCCTACTCAAGGAATAACGCGACTTCAAATCCGGACACCTTCCATTGAAGTACCTTGGGGTCACCTTTACATCTTCATCCAAAAACTTTCCCAGCTCAACATTGAGCCCATCAACCTTTTTAAGCCAGGTCTCAACAGCAGGAGCTATAACTTCTCCTCTTCTTTTAGCTGCTTGGGAGTCTAGTTTCAGACCAGCCTCCCTGTCACGCAGCCTCTCAACCAGTTCTTGAAGATCCTTAATAATCCTGTTGTAGTGAATCAAGTACCCAAATGGTCTTCCAAAGGGAGCGAGAAATGATTCAGCAATTTTTGTGACAATTGAAGCCACAGCTGAACTAGCGAACTCCATATATCACCTTCTTGGCGTCTCTAACCTACAAAAAAGATGACCTGTGTCACTGAGTAGACCCAAAAGGGAATGAGAACAATCATCCATAGCTAGCACAACATCCATCCAAATTAAAGCAACCAGCAAACCACTTCAAAAAATCATTAAATGTCACATAACATGTAAGTTCGTAAATATGGTAAAAGAAGACATTAATAAAATTAAGTAAAATAAAGGAAGGCAAAATGGGAAGATCACTCACTAACTAGAGCGTAATTGAAGCCTGGTGCAGCAACTGCAAGTGAAAGAATTCTCTTGTTGGAGATGATGAGCACAGTGAAAGGACTTCAAAAAGCCAAAAGCAAGAATTGAGCTGCTTAAAATGTAGTCATTTCTTCGTTTTTGACTATATCTCCATCCTTTTCTTCCTCGTTGTTTCCAATCTTTCGCCATTTTCGTTTCACACTTCAGCATAATTAGTAATATTTTCTGTTAAAAAAGATTGGCCAAATACCTTATTTCACCCTGAAATTTACCATTCTGGTCTATTAAACTCTTAAACTTTTATATGTTTCTATTGTACATTTTCACTTTTATTTTGTGACTGTATGACCTATATTAAAGCACAAGAATGTACGTGTAAAGCACGCGCTCTGACGTGTTGAAAACATGACACAGTGGACATCTATGTCAGAGCATTTTTAACCATTTTCTGTGAAAAATTGTCAACTCAATGCATAAAGGACTTGATAACCACACACTATAAGATCATCATGCTTTTTTTTAATGTTTTAGCCATGTTGGTGGGATCCACCAGCACAGTTAAATAACGCCCATAGCCCATTAGAATTAATATATATATATATATGGAAAAATTAAGGAGGCATGATGCTAAGAAGAAATTCATTTATTTCCCCAAAACAAAAAATTATTATTTTTCTTCAAAAATAAAGAAATTTATTATCTAATTATGGAAATTAATTTTAGCATATTACTTTTCTTTTATAAATTGAAGTTGAAAAGATTTAAACGAAATTTTTTAAAATTATGCTTTAAGAGGTTGACCAGTAAATCAAATAATATTATCATATAATTTTTATAATTATTAAAATTTTATAACTATATTTAATAAAATAAAGTGCTTTCATTAACTAATTTTTTCAATTTCATATACAAAATCAATAATCACCTATTTAACCAAAATTATTCAAAATAAGTTGGAGTCTTCGTTTTAAAATATTTTAGCTCATCATGCCGCAAATATATTAAAAAGAATATGTAATTTTGATGTATTAATTAATAGTTTGTACATATTTTTACTTATAATAAATATAATTTTTTAAAAATATATTATTCTAAAATAGAAATATAATTTTGTTAAATATTTATAATTTTATAGTAAATAGTCTAACTTTAATTTTTAGTAAAAATCTATAATTTATAATTTATATATTTTACATTTATTTAAACGCATATATATATATATATATATATATATATATATATATATATAAGTAAATTTGTGTTCCTTTCAAAAAAAAAAAAAAGTAAATTTGTGTTGAGATAACAACTCATTATAGTCACTGGATAAGATAAAAGGCACCATGTTTGAGCCCGATATTTTTTTAAAAGAAAGATCAAGAGTCTCAAAGCTAAGCTTCAATCCATTAGATTTCTCTTTTACAGAAAAACCAAGAAAGTTGGTAGAAAGATTCAAGGTTTTCAAAGATGGACAAGAAGATAGGACCTGACAAACCAATTTAAGTTATATTTAAGTTGCTCAAAATTGAGCTGCACTTAGATCTAGAAGGGAAAGAAATGAAGCCAGAAATATTGGCCAACCTGAGAGAGAGACTTTCAAGCTTATCAAGAGTCAAGAGAAATGCAACGACAGTGCGAAAATCAGTGCTTACAGTAACAGAGTATTGAGAGTTTGAAAGTAGCTCTACTTTGCATTCATTGATAATTGAATATATACAGATGCTTGTACAATAGAACTCTATATTCTTTGGAGTTGTTATAACTGAAAACAAATACAAAATTAAATACATTCAAAACAATTTGAATATGCAAGGATAAATCTGTTACAACAAGATAGGGAGAATCCCTTAACAGGCCCCCCAAGATGGATGGCGATTGAGCAATCCAATCTTGGACTTAAGTAGAAGAAAGCGAAGGCGAGGAAGAGGTTTTGTGAGAGCATCTGCCAGCTGATCAGCAGAGGAAACATGAGATACCCATATGACTCCATTCTGGACTTGTTCACGTATGAAGTGAAAATCAATAACTACATGTTTCATTCTAGAGTGAAACATAGCATTGGAACAGAGTTGGGTGGCACCAACATTGTCACAATAGATAAATGGATAATGTGCTATCTTTATATGCAATTCAGAAAGTAACGAACAAATCCAGTTTACCTCAGCTGCAGTATTAGCGACCGAATGATATTTTGCTTCAGTAGAGGAGCGGGCAACAGTTCGTTGCTTTTTGGAGCTCCAGGAAATTGGATTTTGACCAAGTTAAATGATGTAGGCACCAGTATAAGAGAAATCATCCTTGTGTCCACCCCACTCAGCACCAGCATCAGCATCAGCATAAGCATGGAGAGTTAAGGACGAATTATGATGAAGCTGAATACCTTCATTGATAGTACCTTTTAAATAACGTAGGAGCCTTTTAACACATACCCAATGATCTATTGTGGGACGATGCATATACTGAGACAAGCGGTTGACAATAAATGCGATATCTGGCCTAGTAATAAGAAGATATTGAAGGCTGCCAAGGACTGCACGGTACTCAGTTGCATCAGAGAGGGCGGTACCACTATGAAGTGTGAGCTGAGCATTGGTGGGAAGAGGAGTTTGTACAGGTTTGGCATCTAACATGTTGGTTTTAGCCAACAACTCCTGAATGTAGCGACGTTGTGAGAGGAGTAATCCTGTGGTATTGGGCACAATTTTAATGCCCAAGAAATAAGACAGATGTCCAAGATCCTTTAGAGAAAATCGCCTGGCTAAAAGAGTGACAAACTCATTGATCATTGTTGAATTAGCTCCCGTGAGAATCAAATCATCAACATAAACAATCAAATACATAAGGTTAGTGCCATCATGATACATAAAAAGAGAAGTGTCAGCAACGGAATTCT
>CATIWK010202613.1:0-16346 GCA_949634005.1 Mallotus japonicus
AGCTCGGATCACTCATCATATCACACTGCTGACTGGGAGAGAGACATGAAGGAGTTCATGGATTGGAAGAGAGCCAAAGCGGGCAAAGCTCCATTAATCGATTCTGTCATAGATCCATCGTCACCTTTCTCTGAACACATACAGAGGGAGCCTATACCCAACAAATTCAAGCTGCCTACTCTACCGACTTATAGTGGGATGACGAATCCCCGGGATCATGTGACGAAGTTCAAGACCATCGTGGAGTTTTATACCCGATCTGATGCGATCTTGTGTAAGCTATTCCCAACCACCTTGGTGGGAGCTGCCGAGTCCTGGTTTAACCACCTTGTGCCAAACACAATATATTCCTTTGGGGACTTTTGCAGACAGTTTGTCAGTAGGTTCGTGTCAAGTATACCCACTGAAAGGGAAACATCTTACTTGGAGATGATTGTGCAAAACAGAGGAGAAAGCTTGCGAGAGTACATAGCAAGGTTTAATATGGAGGCCCTGAATATCCCCCATTTGAATCACTCCAGAGCCATCGAATCCATCAAGAAGGGGACTAACAGTCCACCATTTTTTAATTCTTTATCAAAGAATGAACCAACTGATTTAACGGCGCTCATGGAGCGAGCTGAGAAGTATATTAAATAAGACGATGCCTTCCGAACCAGTAATTCGCATCTAAGAGAAAAGAGCAGCCCGAAGAGAGTTCTCCTACTAAAAGAATTAGAAGGAGTGTGAACTATCTCCCCACTAGACCTCCATAAAGAAACTACAAAAGGCCTCTCACTCCCCCTCAGGAGATGAACTTGACTGCCCTCAATACAACGCGACACGAAATCTTGACAGCTATCAAAGATAAGGAGTATGTCTGATGGCCGAGGGACATGCTCTCGAATCCCAAAAATCATGATCAGACAAAATACTGCCATTTCCATCGATCAGCTGGGCACAACACTAATGAATGTCACCAGTTGATAGAGGAGATAGAGAGGCTCATCCGGCAAGGCCACTTGAGGAGCTTCATGAGACAAGAGCAGAACCCGATCAGGCCACCAGCCCTGGATAGAGAGGTTAATACCTCCAAGACGCAGAGAGACAAGCAAACCATGCCCTCCTTGAATACGGGAGGTGGGGGAGTCATACAATTATTAGCGGGGCAGCTGCCCACTGACCTTCCTGGAGAGCTGGAGAGAAAGAGAGAAACAGCCCCAAAAGGCTTTAAAAGGAGAGAGAATAAAGCCCCTCGAATGTGTGTAATCACCTTCGGCCCAGAGGATGCCCAAGGAGTGAAAACTCCACACGCAGATGCCATGGTGGTGATGGTCGTGATCAACAACGTCAGGGTGGAAAAGGTGCTAGTCGATGACGGTAGCTCTGTAAACCTGCTGCCCTATGAAGTTTTCAGGAAGATGGGGATTTGGGAAGATTGTCTTATCCTAATACGTTCCAATCTTAAGGGGATAGAGAACATCCCCATCCCTATTGAGGGAAAGATAATATTGCCCATTACCTTAGGGGAGATGTCAGAAGAAGGATGTATGGTCAGAGGAAGAATGATTATGGCAGAATTTGTTATAGCCAAGGTCTCCACAGCTTACAACGCCATCATATGAAGGCCTATCCTTTATGACCTGTGTGCAATTACCTGTATAAGATATCTGTGTATGAAGATGCCCTCTGAAGATGGTCCTATTACCATTAAAGGAAAACATATGGAGGCCATATACTGTCACTCTGTTTCTTTGCAAACACTTGCAGAAAGGGAAGTGCTCCTCTGTCAAGAGCTCGGTATAGACGGAGGCATTACTGATCAGCGCACTGAACCGGTAGACGAACTGGAACCGTATAACCTTACTTCTGAATATCCAGACAGATGTACAAAAGTGAACACCTACCTGACCCCTGAACAGAAAGTCCTGGTAGGAGAGTTCCTCCGGAAGCACTCATCCACCTTTGCCTTCCGACCCAAGGACATGCCGAGTGTATGCTCTAAGGTGATGAATCACAAGCTCAACGTAGACTTCAGTATAACGCCTGTACAGTAGAGGAAACGCTTCTTTCCACCACATAAATAAGAAGCTATTGACAAAGAAATAGATAAACTTATTGATGCTGGGTTTATACGGGAGGTGACCTACCCCACGTGGTTAGCTAATGTGGTGCTCGTAACAAAAGGAAACTAGAAATAGAGGTTGTGTATAGACTTCACTGACCTTAACAAGGCCTGTCCCAAAGATTGTTTCCCTCTGCCATCCATTGACAAGCTGGTCGATGCAACTGCGAGGTTCAAATTTCTCACCTTGGTAGATGCCTTATCTGGGTACCACCAAATCCCTATGAACAGGGCAGATGAGGAAAAGACCGCCTTCATCACTGAGAAAGGGACTTTTTGCTACAAAGCCATGCCATTTGGCTTGAAGAATGCAGGAGCCACATACCAGCGCCTTGTTAATAAGATCTTCAAGAACCAGTTGGGAAGAAATCTTGAAGCCTATGTGGATGACATGATTGTCAAGAACAGAAGTTTCGAACAACATCTGCAGGACTTAGAAGAAATTTTCAATGTGCTGAATTGCTATGGGATGAAATTGAATCCTGAGAAGTATTCTTTCTTCATCACAAGGGGAAAATTCCTGGGGTACATGGTAAGCGACAGAGGGATAGAGTCCAACCCAGAGAAGATACAAGCCATCTTGAACATGCCTTCTCCATCAAGCACCAAAGACATTCAGAGACTTACAGGGAGAATAGTTGCTCTGCATCGATTTATATCAAAGTCTGCAGAGAAGTGCTTACCCTTCTTCAAGACCTTGAGGAAGTCCTCCACATTCATATGGACACATGCGTGTAAGAAAGCTTTTGGAGAATTTAAAGAGTATTTGCAATCCCCACAAGTTCTGAGTCGCCCTCTCCAAGGAGAAGATTTGTATATCTATGTTTCCGCCTCTGATCAAGCGGTGAGTGTTGTATTGGTAAGGGAGGAGGGTCAAATTCAGAGACCAGTGTATTATGTCAGCAAAGTGTTGAAGGTAGCCAAGCTGAATTACTCCAAAATCGAGAAATTGACCTATGCCTTGCTAACAGCTGTGAGAAAATTCAGAGTTTACCTCCTGGGTCACCAAGGGATAGTTCGGACTGACACTCCACTCAGGCGTGCTTTTCAGAGACCTTCTATCTAGGGTAGGATGATGGTGTGGGCTATCGAGATAGGCGGTTATGGATTAAAGTATGAAGCCAGATAGGCCATCAAAGCTCAAAGACTAGCAGACTTCATCGCCGAATGCTGTTTTAATGAGAAGAACACCACCAAAGCCACAGATGGTGAGAAAGCAAACGAAGCACTCGCTGACCCATATACCTCGTCTCACTGTACTTATGAATGGAATTTGTATGTTGATGGGTCTTGCAGTTCAACAGGAGGCGGGGCTGGAATCGTATTAAAGGGTCCTCAAGGATTCATAATGGAATGTGCACTAAAATTCTCCTTCTCAGCCTCTAATAATGTCTGTGAATATGAAGCAGTGGTGAGGGGGCTCCTCCTAGCTGAGGTCGTAGGAGTATCAGATTTGAAAGTTCACACCGACTCTCAATTGGTGGTGAATCAAGTTAACGGGATGTTCGAGGCTAAAGATGAAACTATGAACGCCTATCTCTAGAGAGTTAGAGAAATTCTAAGGAAATATGAAGAACGGCAAATACATGTCTCCATCCTTAGAATACCCAGGGGGGAGAATAGTCAGGCAGACATCTTCAGCAAGATGGCCACCTCCCAGGTCGAATTCATACCCCCGGAAGTCAGAATGGAGATTATCGACATGCCAAGCATAGTTCACTCTTGCGAAGTATTCTCATCCAACATTGAACTTTGCTTGATGGATCCCATCATAAGATACTTAGAGACGGGTGAAACCCCCTCTGACAGAAACGAGGCCCTTAAACTCTCCCTTAGAGCATCCCGGTTCACTATGCTAGAGGGAAAATTGTATAAAAGGGGATTCCACATGCCTTTTGTTGCGATGTTTGACACCCACGGAAGCAGATTACGCTATAAAAGAGATCCATGAAGGAGTCTGTGGCACACACACAGGCGGGCGACCCCTATGTAATGTGCTAGCTAGACAGGGGTATTTTTGGCCCACAATGAAAAAGGACACAGCCGATTTCATCAAACGGTGTGATGCCTGCCAGCGATTTGCCAATCTCATACACGCTCCTCCCAATGAGATGAACACTATCCCGGTCCCATGGCCTTTTGCCCAGTGGGGAGTAGATATCCTGGGCCCATTCCCAGTAGCAGCTGAATAAAGGCGATTCGTAATACTAGCAGTGGATTACTTCACCAAATGGGTTGAAGCCGAAGCACTAGCCACTATTACCGCCCAAAAAGCCGTAAACTTTTTATGGAAAGAAATTATCTGCCTCTTTGGTGTGCCCAAGATCTTGATTTCTGAGAAGGGTAAACAATTCGACTGCGAGAAGTTCAAAGAGTTCACCACCGGTTTGAAGATTGATCACCGTTTCAGCTCTGTTTCACACCCCCGGACTAATGGCTTGGCAGAAGTCTCTAACAGAGTTATGTTGCAAGGCCTGAAAAAGAAGTTAGAAAGAGCCAAGGCCAACTGGGCTGAAGAATTGACTAATGTGCTCTAGTCATACAGGACTACCCCCCAATGTTCCACAGGGGAAACCCCCTTTGCCCTCACTTTCGAGACAGAAGCTGTGATACTTGTGGAAATAGGAATGCCCTCCGCGAGGGTGCAATGCTACGATGTGGCTCGCAATGGTGAAGAAATTCAAGTCAACTTGGATTTGCTAGATGGACTCAGAGATGAAGCCTCGATCAGGATAGCGGCCTAACAGAGGAAAGCTGCCCAATACTTTCACTCCAAAGTCAGAGGGAGGACCCTACAGACAGGGGACTGGGTACTTTAAAACCTCAGTGCCACAGGAAGAAGAGAAGGGCAGGGTAAACTCTCCCTAAACTGGGACGGACCTTTCCGTATCGTGGGAACCCTCAAAGTAGGAACTCATTACCTGGCTGACTCGGAGGGGAACCGCCTCCCTCATACCTGGAATGCCCAACACTTGAAGATTTACTATCAGTAAACAAAATGGCCACTAGGCCTCTTTTGTAAAAGTTTGTTTAACTTTATGCTTAACGTTTAAAAGCCATGAACTTGCCGCCTAGGTGATATATTTTGATAGGGGAACTCCTCCCCCTTTTTATGAAGGATATCCATGCGGATAGCTTAAATAGACACTCATCAAGGGGAAATCATTAAACAACAGAGGGCCTCGCCCAAATGACCAAAGGTCAACATAAGCCAGACTGGGCAAAAATACTCTTACTAAAGAGTTTTCAAAACAAAACAGAATGCATTTGAAAAAAATAAATTAATATGATATCTCTAGAAAAAGAGATGGGCATGCCACCCCTATATATTCTATCATTAACAAGCGAACCTTGAGTTAAACCCCACAATGGGAGAGTCAAGGCATCGCCATTCGAAACATGAAAAATATCCTCATATATCAGGATAAAAGCAAGCCATGAATGCACCATTTATAAAAATATCTAAAAACTAATCCCAAAGGGAGTTCAACACAGAAAATGTAACAAGTACTGTTATATGTTCAAAACGCTAGAAAAATATAAAATACATATATAAAAATTAATGTGGTGTATCCTTTGAGCTGCTCTCCTCCATGGCCAGAGCGGAAGGATCCTCGGCAGAGCCACCAGTCATAGGGACATTCTCCCCTGTAGTCCCCTTGGCCCCAGACGGGCCTACCTCCCTGAGAGGATCAACAGCAGCATCCTGAGTCTCTGTGCCCATCTCATCCAGCGAGGTCCGCTCCCCTTCTGGTGTGCCCTCATCATCACCCCCTACAATTTCAAAGGGGGAGAAGTCCACATCAGGAAAGTGAGCCCTCGCCTTCTCCAGGAAGTCAAGCCAACCCTTGGAATAGAAGCTTGAAGCGTAAGTAGCGACTTGGTCTTTGAAATCGTCGGATTACTGGAGGTCCTCAATGGCTTTGTCGATGGCAGCCTTTTTCTCGTCCTCCTGGTGAGAAAGTTCTTCTTTTAGCCTGATAATCTCCTCCTTCAACGAGACCTCCATCCCTTTCCAGCGGAGCCGCTCATTCTCTATTTTGGCACCCGTGACTTCCAACTCCCGAAGTTGGATAGACATCTTATCATATTTATCTTTGAAATCTCCCAGGTCAGCTCTCAATTTAGAGCTCTCCTCACGAACTCTGTTGGTCTCAGCGGCAACCAATCTAGCCTACAAGTCATGCTTGTACAAGAGCCCACATAGCTAAAAAGGAAAAGAAATAGGAACAAGAACTGCTAGTTAGTGAAAAGATGAAGGAAGAACGCATACCAAACAAAGCACACACATGGTAAAAGCCATAGAGGAAAAAAAATGCAAGAAGAGATCTTACAAATTGAGCCGTGTCCACTGCCTGAGACCTCAGGTCAGAGGGGGCCCTGTCATAGGAGGTTGCGTGGTCTGAAGAGCCCGCATAGATACTCTAGAATAAACTATGAACCACATCATCTTGCATAGAGAAACTAATGCCTAGGAATCTATTGATAACAGAAGCGGCCACCCGCTACACTGGAGTCTCAGGACGTATCTCCACTTTGGTGTCGTCAGACAAATTGAACTCCGGGTCTCCCTCATTAGGAGAATTATGTCTCCTTGAGCCAGCCCCTCAACCAGCATCTTAGGGGTCAGCCTATCAGGACGCTTAGACCTTCGAGCAAGGGATTCGTCCTCACTATCTGTATCAGAAGACAAGGTCAGGTCTTGCAGTTCAGGGGTATCTCTCTCCCTCTTCTTCCCCTTCAATCTTATAGAGGGGGGAAGGCCTCTCTCTTTCGTTGGCTTCCCTACCTCAGAGGGTGGTTCCCAAATCCTCACAGAGGCCGCCATCCCTCTTGTCATTATCCCAGACTGGGGGACAGTCCCCCTTTCACCAGCCGCTATGGGGTCAGAGGTCCCCTCAGAAGTTCTTTTGGACAAGCCCGTTTCGTGCTGACTCGCCTGCCTCGCCTTGCGGATAACAACACTCGCTGACAGGTCAAATTTTAGAGGCTTGCTGAAACTCATGTTATCTAGGAAAATTGCAAAGAATTTGAAGAAAACATTATCAGACCAAGAAAAGCATGCGGGTTTAAACGATTAAACACTGAAACAACTATGCCAACTACCCACCAGAGTCATCTAAAGAGGCCCCACTTATTATATTCTGGATCTTATAGCACCTCTTCTGATCCAAGATCTTTTGAACATCAGACAGCTCTTCTCTGTCCAGCAAAGGTAGTTCTTTTGCCTCCTTGGGCGCCTCTGCCCATTCCCTATTAAAGCCCCACTCTGCCCTAGAACTCCCCTCCTTCAGTCTAGCCACCAGAAACTTATTCCTTCATGCCTTGTCAACATCAGGCATTTCCCCAAAAATCACTAATCCTGGCCTACTAACAAAAGTAAAAAACCCGCTATGTGCTTTCTTGTGTTCGAAGAAAACCCTAAAAAGCCTTACAGAGGGACGGATCCCCAGACTTTGACAGAGCTTGGAGAAAGCACTGATCAACATAATGCTGTGAGGAGTCATGAACCCTGGGCATTTCTCGTAAAAATTAAACACCCCGACATAGAAATCAGAAGGAGGCAGATCTAGGCCGCACTCCACCTGCTTTACAAAGAACACCATCTCCCTCTCGTCCCTTTGAACCCTTGCCAGACTCTGCTCCCCCTCTGGAACCACTAATCTCTCATTTTTCTCTGGAACCCTAATAGAGATCTCCCTCTTGTCTAACTTCCTATCCCCCAATGCCCTCAACAAGTGTGAGAGGTCGACGCTAGATGCGAACTTAGACAGATCGCGATACGCACTCATTTTGGAGAAAATATAGAGCAAAGAAGAAATGGAAACGTACCTAACAACGATGAGCCCGACGAACTGAGGATACGAAGAGGAGAAGGTAAGCTAATGACGGTGTGATCCTGGTATGGAACGAGAAGGATGTGGTTTTCAGAGAAAAGACGCTCTTTCTTCTTCAATATAGACAGAAAAGATAAAAAGAAAACAAAGAAGAGGCAGCTCTGGGAGAATAAATAGAAGGAAGAGAAAAACGCTGAATGGGCAATTGGCCAAATCTTAACGGCTGCCAGAAACCTGAGTGTCTAATCAAGCAACCCCAGTCATTACTTTCCCCGAAGAGGGGGAATTTTAAAATTCAAAAAATAGCCATTATTGTGTAGAAAGGAAACCGCCACGCCACAATTATTTCGCCGACTTTTGGGGAAGCGTGAAGAACTGCTCTTCAACCACCATCATAAAGACCGTCACACCACATAAATATTCCTCCATGACTACATCTCTCGCCATCCTCTTGCCTGACTGTCGCACCCTCCACTCAGGACAGAGGGGGGATAACTGATGATACCCAAATATTCCCCTCCAATCTGCCATTGACACGTGGATTCAAACACTCCCACAACGGACACGTGTGCTGCTTTGACCTGCTGACTTCTACGTGTGACATTCCCTTTCTGACCCGGTAATCCCCTATAGAGGCACCTTCTCATCCGGGGTCTTCCCTCCCTGAAATCTCGGTACAGGGAGGGAATTCCCCCCTTTGACTCCATCCCCTCATAACCAGGAGCCGTACTCGTATGTCCATTGCATTGAATGCCGCCCCACTTCCAACTGACATATTCACCTGTCCCATCCAGCTTTAGCTGCCTACAGTCCTTGCCACTCAAGTGCCCCCTTTTAATGGCACCAACTCCCCTAAGAGAAGTCTAGAGCCAACCGGCTCTTGACACCTGGTACACACCATTCTCTACCTCATCACGTGACCTACTTCCTGTGCTAGACCGTCTCACGCATAAAAGGAAGAAAACCATGCAGAAGAGGTAACGTTTTACACACACACTTATTCATTACTTTAGTACTCAAGGCAAAGCATTCAAACTGACTTCTCCATCGGAGGGGCATGGGGTAATCCCAGCCCTCATTCATTGAGTTGCTTTGTCTTGCAGATCCCCTTCATTGACCAGTTCAACGTTGTGGCTGAGACCAAAAGGTAGAAGAACCATCATTTTCCATGATCCCACATTTAACTAGTAATTCCACATCACGAGGAGTATTTATAAGACTGTCCATTAAGACGATATAATCACGTATGTTTGAAAACTGACAATGGCACTGCTCGAATGCGATGAGAGTCCGGAAAAATGCTTCTGTTATGTAACTCACTCTTATATGTGGTATTTCCAGAACGCCATCAGTGAATTGTATGTCCAGGAGGTCTTTTCTTGATGCTACCTTAAATTTGACTCCAGCTTCACGGAGCTCTGTTAAGCTTTTCGTCAATTCGAACTTTTTCTGTCTTTGTGGCTGCCTTGATTCCATTGGTTGGAGACAAAGTCTGAGGAAATCAACAAAATGCTTTGCATCAGAACTTCTCATGAAATGGGGTGCACGTTCTAGTTGCCCATAGCAGTTGAAGAAAGCATGTGTTAGCTCAAGAATGGAAGGCCACCTTCTTGTTAAAGTAGCTTCTCTGTTCTTGGCAAAGTCCAAGACTTCCCCAAGAATAAAGTATGGAAGCTGATTTTCGATCAACAACATGTCACGGTATGTATATGTCAAACATAAGGCTTGATCTAATATAAATTCCTTCTACGGCACATGTTAACTTAGGAAAAGCTCCTCCCAACAAAATATCAATAATGAAGGTGGCATCAACAACAACCATTTGCACAAACTCATCACTGGTAAGCTCAATGGCCTCAGCGTAACAGTTTCGCGCTCTTCCCTCGCGGTCTTTTATGAATTTTACCAGATCATCCAACGTTACCTTAGTCTGGTGCAGAAAATTCTGTAAATGCCTTCATTTGTGCTCTTCCTTGAGTTTCAAGCCAGGCTTGCCATGGTGAAAAGGACCAATGGAAACCAGTCGAGGCGTGTAGGCATACTCATTTACATCTCGGATTCGTTTGGGAACTCTATAAATACAGCGATCTGAGGATACAGGAGACAAGTGTTCCAACCTTCTTCTCGTGGAAGATACCAACAGACTGGCTTGCGGATCTTGTATATCAATTGAAACATCATTCTCCGTACCTCTTGGAATTTCCATCAGACCCAATTAACAAACGCTAGGCTTCAATTGAATCCAACTGCGGCAACAATTGAATTTGGCTAGTAACACAAAATGGAAGTAGATAAAAAGGCAGAGTATGATCTGCTATGTTGGCGGAGGAGACTTCTAAGGTGCCGTGTTGATACTTTTTTTTTAATGGCAGCGTCTTGTTTTTTCTGTTTAGCAGGGAGTTGTGTGAAGGTTTTTAAGCCTAGTTTATTTTGACAAGTCATGGAAAGAAAGAGTAGGGAAACTTCAGACATCACCTAATCAACTCAGTAAGTTCTCAGGAATGTTATAACTTGACCCTTAGAAATAGTCAAGCTATTCCTTCTCTATTGGGAGCTGCATTACTAGGAAATGTCAGATATAACTTCACCTAATCTTAGTAAGTTCTTAGGAATGTTATAACTTGACCCTTAAAAATAGTCAAGTTATTCCTTCTCTATTGGGAGCAGCATTATTAGGAAACTTCTGACATAACTTCGCCTAATCAACTCAGTAAGTTCTTAGGAATGTTATCACTTGACACTGAAAAATAGTCAAGTTAATCCTTGTCTATTGGGAGCAGCATTACTAGGAACGTTGTAACCAAATTTAAGACAACTGAAACAATCATGCACATAGAACACTAATAGTTTATTTTAAACAGAATAGAACATACTAATTGTATGACTGTGAAAATTAGAACGAGAACAGCAGCGCCGCCCGTGGCTTTTGGTTCTTCTTCGCCATATGATTGAATACAATTACACAGTTTTGTTTGTCAATTCATGAAGTGAAGTAGAACATTGTAGAACACAAAATTCAGAAAAGTAGCTAGAGATCTTCTGGGTAGTAGTTTGGTTCAGCTGCGCTTGGCTGTGGTAGAAGTCCACTTAAACAGCATAACTGACAGAATGACAGTGATAACTTCAAGGTACTGTTATTAACATACTGGAAGAGGACCTTAAAAATGCTCTTTAACATGCATCCAGTATTGCAAGAATACCATAACCGAATTAAAACATTATTGAAACAATGATGCACATATATAACATACTATACTAATAGTTTTTTCAATGTTGTTATTTTCATTTGAGCTTAAACGATTCTGTTTCATTGATGATAAAGCAGATGACAGGATTAAGAGAATGATTATTCCTTTCTTCAGCAGATGATAGTGATATAAAGAGGATAAAATAAAAGAAGAAACAAACATCAACGTTTAGTGCTTAGTGGGTCTGTGTTCTTACTCCGTCTGCAGACACAACCACTTCATGTCATCGCATTTTCCGACTCAAGAACCATTTTGCAGAATAATTATGGGTCTAGAATGTGTAGCCGCCAGCGCCTTCAGATTAAGAAAACTTCAGCATCCTCATCTTACATTTCTGTTAATGTGCTTTATGAGGGCAGGTATCAGAACTAGTTATATGAACAATCCTCGACCTAACTAATTGTTTGTGTGAAAGAAGAAGAAGAAGTCTTTAAGTAAATGAAGTATGGACCAAGTCTTTTTCAACCCCTGCACGATTCTTTCTGTTGTTATTTCTTAGTCTTTTAGTTTTTTTTTGTCTCAATTGTAGGCCACTAGGCCATTTAGTTTGGCATTTTATTCTCTTTACCGTTGTAACTTTTCTTCTATAAATTTAATAGAAAATATCTCAGCAGATGTTAAGCTGAGCTATCAAATCCATTCAATAATTTCTCAACTATTTTTTTCAGTGTTTGCCTGGGGCATGCCACAAATGGGTGTGTAGTTTCTCACGAAACGACCTTACTCGACAACAGGGCATATTTTGGCACAGTGGATGTGGTTGGGAGCCGCCACCTTTACTATTGAGGGAAAACAAAGGAAAATCTGATATTGACTCCATTTTTGTTGATATGTGGAGTAGTTGTAATTCTCACATCATATTGTTTATTGTTTCTTGACGTTATATATGCATGCATAATCCTTTACCTGCTAATAAAAGAAACCTTAACCAAAAGTCAGCCAGCCACCCAACCAATAAGAACCGAGACTTTCAACTAGGGACAAAAGAAAAGGTCAGAAACACAAATCAACATAGCATACTTAAAGAATAGAGGCAATGATGAGACAGAAATATCCAATATTTCGTCTGTTTTGTTCAATTTTGTGTCCTGTGCTGCTGCATTCCTTGAACTCTCAATTCAGATATCAAAATTGCGGTTTCCATGTAAGTTTTCTTCATTTTCTTGTTTCTCCAGCAACAGCAGGTGCCATGTGAGTTGAACACTTTTGCAGTTTTCCCTTTCTGCTTATGATCACTCGTATAAATTGCTCATTGCTTATATTCTTTTTGACACCAGGCAAAGCACCATCCACTATATGGATAATTCAAGAAATGGTCCTATTCCTGTGAAAACAAAAGGAGAAGAGAATTCTTCATTTGAGTATCATGAATTGGTGAAGGACATAAATGAAATGTTGGGACACTTGGTGCTACCATTGACACCTAATAACTGTTGTATCTACAGGGTTCCTCCTCGACTTCGCAAAGTAAATGAGGAAGCATACACTCCCCAGGTTATATCAATAGGTCCATTTCACCATGGAGATAAAAGATTCCAGAAAATGGAAAAGCATAAATTGAGGTATCTTGGAAAATTCCTCGAACGAACTAAAACAAGATTGCAAAGTTTTGTACAAGTCATAAAGCAGAAGGAACACAATATTCGTAGTTGTTTTGCAGAAATTATTAATCTAGGTAGCGATGAATTTGTAAAGATGATTCTGATAGATTCCGGCTTTATAATTGAGCACTTCTTGAGAAGTTATTTCCTTGATTTGCAAGACGAACACGATCCTTCTCTATGCATACCATGGCGAGAGGCTATAAGGAATGACTTGACATTGCTTGAGAATCAGCTTCCATTCTTTGTTCTGGAGGATCTTTACGAGCTGGCCTTTTCTTCATTTGAACATAAGGGACCATCCTTTCCTGAACTTGCCTTTGACTTCTTCAGATCGTTTAACAGTCAGGGCAAATCTCCCCAAGGAGCAAAACATTTTACTGATATGCTTAGAAATTTTCTGCTACCTTGCTGTGTAAGTTCAAAACCAACAGGTGATGGTGACAAACTGCTGCATATTCACAGTGCAACAGAGCTGCAGGGTGCAGGAGTCAAGTTCAAGGTTAGCTCAAGCAAATGCTTACTTCACCTGCAGTTTACCAATCAAGTATTGGAAATTCCTAGCATTCGTATTCACGATAGGACTGAATCCAATCTTCGAAATGTCATGGCTTTGGAGCAATGTCTATATCCATGTAAAACATACATTTGCGATTACATTTTTCTAATGGATTGCCTCATCAACACTGAAAAAGATGTCAATCTACTTGCCGATAAGAATATTATAGTCAATGAGCTTGGCAACCGCAGTGAAGTAGCAACTCTGATGAACAATCTTTGCAAGCATACAACATTATGCACAGGTTGTTTCTTTTATTCGAAGATTTCTGAAGAACTGAATGATTACTACAAAGTCATCTGGCACAGTTGGAATGCAACATTCATTCGTGATTATTTTGGAAATCCGTGGTTAACTGCTTCAACAATTGCTGCAGTTGTGCTCCTCATGCTCACTCTCGTTCAGACCATATTTTCTGTCATGTCCTTCTACAACTCCAATGCTTGATGCTTCTACAGCATTTCCTGTGAACCTATATCTTTGTAATTACACCTCATTGCTACCATCTCTTCTTTTTTATTGAAGTTTTTGTAAAATCAATTCTGTCTTAACAAATTTTATTATATCTCATCGATCTTAGTAATGCAGAGTTGAAAAGAAAAATCTGAAATTGAATGGCTATCAGATTAATCAGCAGCTGAAATACTGAATTTTGAATTTGCTATCCAATACTTCCAAAAGATTAAAAACTAGGGTAAACGTCCATTTAAGTCCTTAATGTTTACCCCGAGGAGCAAATATGCCCTTGATGTATTTTTGGGACCATATAAGCACAAAATTATGTTTTTTATGTGTTTTTGGCCCCTCACTTAACAGATGTTAAAGTCTCTGTTTGCTTCTTGTATTAAATTGTAATTTTTTAATAGAAAATAGCAATTCAAGCCCTAAAAGTTCCTTTTTCTTTCACCCTTACCCTCTTCCTCCCTTAGCTACACACATAATAACTTGTTGCAATAATTTTCAGGATAATGCAATAGCTGGGAAGCAAGTACTGGGCATTAAGAATCAACCAAAGAAAATAGCTGGTTCAGGATGACACCTGGAAGAAAGCACCATATCTGTATAATTAATTGATTACATTTTTATAATTAGTTCATATATTTACCAATGTATTTATTTAATAAGAAGTGATCAAAGCCTTTCTCTACCAGTAAGTGATCAAAGAAGAAGCTACAGGAGAAAGAATTTCTTCCTGCACCCATTTTTTTGTTCAGCCAACTTGCATAGTTTGATCAAAAAATGATCATATATAATATATCAGAACCAAAAAGAAAAAGCCAAACTAATCCATATTTTAATAATCCTTTCTTCAACAACCAAAGAGAAAATGACAGCATTGAATGAGTAAACCAAATGTCCTTTTGCTCCACCTGATAATTTTTCATCACCTAAAATTTAAAGTAAAAGCAACTTTTGATCTACATTTTCAAACTAGCAAACTGAAGAGTTAACGAAGTGGTGTGGCGGTTGCAGTTTATTAAAATGTAATGCTATTAAGTCTAACTTAGTGTATCACATAAATGATTAAAACAATCTGATTCATCTGCACATTCTGGAGGTTATCTGATTGCAATACATCTGCCAACTTTAACAGCACTTCAGACTTGTTAATATCTGCATCCTGAATGGCAAGGAAAACATCAATATCACTCTTCAAAACCCCAAATCAATTGTTACATGAACCGTAAAGATACGACCGAGCTTCAGGCCATTCTTTGTTGACTAATTTCTCCAATAATGTCAATAATTGCGTCTGCTTTGCCTTTTCCTCTACTGGAGGTATCAGTGACTTATAAATTTCCTTTGCTGGATGAAAATCGATAAGAATAGAAGCTTCATCCATATCAGTCAACCAGAGCCAAAATTGGCAATTCAGGGAAGGAGCGGCTTATTCGGTGAAGAAGAAACCTGTGACATTTAACATTTGGCTTAACACCATCATAACTAGACTTATATCCAATACTAGCTTCTTTACTACCATTTCTTGTGAACAGCGCACAACAACTCCTGCTACATGCTATGATTCCAAGACCGGAACGGCTGCACCAAAGCAATGCTACAACATCTGAGTTCAACAAAAAGAAAAGATCATAATGCAAGAATTCAATTTCATTTTTGTTGGTCGATTTTTTATTCCAAGTTTAAAGAAAAAGAAACTGTAGAATTAATGGAGAAAGAGACGAAGGAGACCTTGGATTATGTAGATCGGCGTAGCAGAGTTGTTGATCGGCGAATAATTTCAGCGAAGATTTTCTTAAATCTTCCTTTGATTTTCTATCCTTCTTCTTCGTGTTTTGAATCCGTACAACTTACTAATGGTAAGTTTCCATTACTTAAGCATGCGTGCCGGGGGTTCTGATTTTGAAATTTAAACTCCATTTCGTTTTTAACAAGTGCTTTGTTGGTGGTGGCGGAGGCGTTAAATTAGAGAATTGTTGATTTCTTTCATGGCTTCTCTGAGGTCTCTTAAATCAAAACATTAAGAAGCAGCAGCAGCAGTGGCATCATACTTTTTTTTTTTACTCTAGCCTCATGTAAAAATCTAATTAAATCAAATCAAAGAAAATAAGTGGGTGGTTGTTGTCATGGCGATGTTGTTTTTTATGGTAGTGGTGAGCAGATTGACTCAAATTGTAGATAAAATTTGAACAAATTTATGTGGAGTTTATGATGGTTGGGTGTGTGGATGAGGGAGAGAGAGGGTATGAATAATTGAAAAAAAACTTTTAGGTTTCAGTTGTTATTTTTATCTTAATGGATGATGGATATGTGTAATGGGAAAAGTACAAATATGACCCTAATGTTTTGCCCTATTACCACATTGGTACTTGATGTTTTTCGCGGACCGTTTATGCACTTAATGTTGACAAATTTGGTGCATTTAAACCCAACCCATTTATGTTGCCTATATTGCCCTTACATTAGCTGATGTGGCACATTGCACATTGTACAATTAAGTCTTGTAACTTTTTTTTAGTACAATTAAGTCCTATAGAT
>CATIWK010202633.1:0-12869 GCA_949634005.1 Mallotus japonicus
TTAGGATCCTTGATCACGAGAGTAGACAAGCCCTTCGGGGAGTAATAGGTTGTTAAAGAACTTAATAAATCTAGGTAATTCATTAGACCACGAGAGTAGGCTGTGTTTACCTTAGATATGCCTGAGTGACTTTGAGAAAAGCTTCAGGAATTTTAGAACAATCTACCCTTGACTGGAATTAATAGATTGTTTTAGGTGAATCCTGTAATTCGAGTAAGTGCCTAGTGAGCGAATTCCAAGCTCTAGTTTTCCAAACCCTGATTTTTCCTTTAGTTTAATTATTCTGCTTTGTTTTATTCAATTTAATTTTTAGTTCAAAATTCATCATCAATTATTCACTTTATTAGCTCATAAGGATCATAATCATACTTAGTGCCAGGATTTATTCCTCCCTGTGGGAACGATACTCTACTTATTATTATATTACTTGTTCGATCCGTACACTTGCGGAAATCATGCAACATGGAATAAATCACCCTATTATACTATTGAATATAAATTTCATCCATCATCCAGATAAAAATTCCAATAAAGTCGTCAATATCTACAATGTCTGTCAACCATATTCAAATCCTCAATCCTCAATTTCATTATAAATCACAATTTCTAGTCTCATAGGATATTCCTATATATATATATATATATATATTTACATCTTTACCTATCATCAAAATAATGTGTGACTCCATTAATTATAAATCATATACCTAATAAACACCCAATTCCAATAGACTTATTATTAGCTATAAATTTTATCGACTTGTAAACCATGATCTCTACCTATGCTTCTATCTTCAATTCTTATCATCTTCCTAAAATCCAAAATCAAATAACTTCATTAATCTGTATTATTAAAGTTTCATATAAAACAAACCTAAATCACTTCAAATAACTTAAATCATAATGAATACATCAATAACAATAATAAGTTTATCAAGCAAACTTCACGAAAATCTAGTTCACAGACACATTCTTAAATCATGTCATGAACACGTTAAAATGCCAATAAGATCATCAACCAGCTCTTTAAAACATCTTCATCACAAAACTCGATCTTATCCGTAACTTAAATCAAAACCAAGGAAAACACAACCAATCATCCTCTTATATGCACTCATAGTTGTGTCCTAGAAATCCCTAGCAACTATGGGCGCAGAATGTCTCACCTCTTTCTCTCAGCAACCTAGAGTAGCATAATGTCAAGCTAACAAATCCATTTCCAAAATCATGCTAAAGTTAATTACACCCTAAAGGACTGAATCCGTAAATAACTCTTTAAATTTCAGTCATAAGCTAGGAATACTAATATATATACTAAACTTATCCTGTAAGATATAGTTCTACCAGTCTCCTCTTATACTGTATCACATCTGTTGAATAATGATTGAAGAGTTCACAAGTATTCTTTTCATTTCTCTTACTTTGCGCAATAGCTGCCACGTGTAATTACCCCTCCTTGAAGGTGGATAGAAGTATCTTAGAAATCATTCTTTAAACTCCAACCATGTTCCAATAGTCACATAAAGCTAATTTGACTGCATGTACCAATCTTATGCTACAGTCAAAATTGATAACTTCACCAATAAAGAGTACAAAAGTGTTTCGTCCGCATTAGACATTTTCTGATTCCTTCATCAAAGTATATTCAAAACAATTGTCATGCTTGGTTAAGCGCTACCAAGCCCTCATCAATCCTGACTACCCCAACCACATGTGCTTCAAGTTCTAGTTCAAAAGTTATCTGCTCCACTTACAGTAAATGCTCTGGCCTCTGAGTTACAACTGCCTTTGACATACCCCTAAGCTAGGGGTGGAATAGGGGCAGAAACTATAATCAAAACTTCAACTTAAACGAACTGCTTATCCATACATACTATCTCTGCAGTACGAACAGTTCGCATTTACCTCATTTGAAAAGATGCAAAATCAATAAGATTCAAAATATAAAATATACGCGGAACTGACATACACGCGGAATTCTAGAAACAACAATGACAACAACAAATATCCTAATGGTTATGCAGAAATCTATAAATAATGAAAACCTTTCAATGACATAATTGAACCTAATTTGCTGCAGTGGTCTCAAAGAAAACTCAACTCTACTAACCTAGGTCCACAAAATTAAACCTAGGCTCTGATACCAACTTTGTCATGACCCAAACCCAGGAGTCATGACCGGCATTAGGGAATGGGAATTCACACGAATTCGGAACCCGTAACAAGCCTTAAACATAACTTTCACACTAATCATAACCACAAATATGCCTCAGAATTAAAATTTTTCATAATATAAAGAGTCTCCATAAATAATATCTCAATAAATATTTTACAACAGATAAATACATAGTCTTAGTCAATAATATCCTCACATACTACAACAAATACATACTACTACTGCAACGTTTAATTAATACAAGAAAGGATAGTCTAAAATTTACAATAACCAATCGGAGAAGAAATAGTCCAGCGAAGAGAAATACCATACAAGGTTTGACTAGAAGGATCTTGAAAAATAATTGAGGGGGGTCAGACCTCACTGAATGAATTGTTATTACATATATACATGCAACCTAAACATACAAACAATCAAGCATCAATATAATATTTTTATTTTTATTTTTATTTTACAATTATACATGCATTTCAAGCAAATGTTTATTAATACTTATCATGTCAACACAGTAGATGCTCAAAATCACATTTCATACTAAAACAAATAAATACAGTAATATTTGGGTAGAGGATCAGAGTAGAACCCTAATAAAATCCGTAACCTCAATCACTCTATCTCACTAGCCAACATGCTTTTCTTAAATTCCAATATATATCTCTTATCTAATTTGACAGTGGACTGGCCCCGAGACCCCTGGTCAATCGAGCTACAGTAGTCTCACTATCGACATGACTGGCCCCGAGACCCCCGGTCAATCGAACTTCCACAGCCACACCACTCTCAACCACAAATTTCAACAATAAATTTTCCACATTTCAAATCAATTAAATTTTCATAACCTAATATCTAGCGTACTGTTGCCCAACAATCCTAGTGTAGCCCACTAGGTAGCACGTTCTACAGCTATCCTCCAAAATATTTATTTAAAATAAATAAATGAAATCATATTAAATATGAAAAGCATCCAATTTACGAACATAAAGTTTGCATTTAAATATGTAATTAAAATCACATATATGTGCATATATGATAATGATAATATTAATTAATAAATAAATAAATTTTGATGCAAACTAATGTATTAAATTCATATCATCAGAATATGGATGCTAACAAAGATTTCTATATGCCATGCATACATATAATAATAACTCATTGGTCTAATGCGCTCCTCTGTACTGACTCAATTGGCCCTGTCCTGAAGGCCTCGGTCTCGGCGCAACTATAAGAAACATAATAATAAATAAATAGCTAAAAATAATTTCTTAATTTTATACTTGTTAGATTTCTAAATAGCGACTCGATCTAAGACTCGACTCGAATAAAAATACTAGACTAGACACTGACCGATGTCACGTTTTACGAGAAATCTACCAAAAATTCGGTAGGGTCTCCTTTGTAAAACGGACATCTCTCTACAAAAGTAGAGCCAAACCTGCACGCAAACACACTTCAAAATATTCCAAGGTTCAACACCTCGGGTTGGGCCCCCGAACTACAAAGTACGCCCAACCGAGAATCAACATCACAATATATATATATATATATATATACATATTAATAATAATAATAATAATAATAATAATTTCTCAAATCACCAAAATATCTCATAAAAATATTAAAAACCTTTATTTTCCAAATAAATAATAAAATTCTAGTTTTTAAATAATATTTTGCTAATAAAATTCATAAATGGAATAATAATTCCATTTTACAATTAAATTAGCATAAATTGCAAATAATTATTAAAATCACTTATTAACATCATAAAAATAATAAAATGCCCATTTAAGCTAAAAAATAATAAATAAATTTATTATTCATATATTATTCCAAAATTATCACAAATTAACTAATAATTGCAAATAATAATAAAATTATTTTTCATACTTTTATTAATCCAAAAATAGTCCAAAAATAATCCTAACAAGTTTTCCACCTTTCAAATGCTTAAAATAACTTCAAAATTGGAATACACACACTCTAATATGTAAATAATGGTCTTAAGATATTACCTACGAAATTTGATGGCCAAACAAAACCCAATAGCTCTCCTTAATCCTCCTAGCTTTCAAGATGCTCCAAATGCTTGTAACCAAAAACAAATTCGAATTTATTGGTTTGGAGATGAACTTGAGTATATTTTCTGCAACTCTCCATCATAAAACTCTAAAAATCTCTAAAAATTACATAGTATCTATGGTGGTATATAGTTTGATGGAAGAAATTGATGAGGAGAAGGATTTGGGAAGATAGGAATGGATATGCTATTAAAAAGGGACTTGAGTTATTGCTAGGAATGTCGGTTTAGTTACAGAAACAAATAGCTGCTTTTTTTTTATCAAAAGTACAAAATTACAACTTTAATATTTTAAAATTGAAATATCTTCTCTTTTCATTTAAATATATATATATATAAGTACATGTACCATTTTTATTATTTATTTATTATTTTGTATACAAAGTACATGGTACATATACAATATTTTAAAATAAAATATTCTCCCACTTTATTCGCCCACACCAATATATGTATATATATATATATATATATATATACATAAAAATATACTTTTAATAATTAATACAATTTTCTAAAATACTCATTCAACACTAATTAAATAGAATAATAATTAAACTTAATAATCCACATTTAATATTTAATAATTAAAAATTCGGGTCTTTACATTAACAAAGTAAGTATATTATTAACCAAATAAAAATGGTAACTTCTAAAATTTGTCACTGATAATAAATGAGTAGTCAAGTGGTAACTTTTCTCCAAGGATATTTTGATATTAGGATTCGATTTCTACCATCATCATTTTAAAAGGCAAGACTACTCCTGTATTGTGTAGTCCATCAAAACTTTATAACTTCATATTAAAAAAGAAGACCAAATAAAAGATAAAATGTTTGAAAATTCAACGAATCCAGCATCACATGGTTAAAAATGTCATATTGGCATTTCTAAAATACAAAGATCCAAATTAGGGGTACAATTAGGCATATATATCCCTTTTATTTTGTTCTAATCAATCAAGAATAGTAAGAAATTGAGCTTACTACTTTGTGCATTAATTGACTACATATAATTCTTTTTTCTTTTCAAAAGTTAGGTCCTCCTCTATTTGCAACTTTAATTTTTTTTTAAAACAAAAATTAAAAGTAATAATAAGCCATTAATTTACCATTTATTTATTTTTTTGAATTACAAAAAGAGAAAAATTCAAATTTAAAATATTGTTTAAGTTAAAATGTAACTATCTCTAATTAAAATATATAAATATGTTCAAGATTTTACCTGGTGGGAATTTTACTCCTCTACAAAATGAGAAGTCATGATCACATAGTCAAGGGTACTAAGCAAGCATGTGCTGAAATATAAAGAAATGTCAAAAATCTCTTTTCAAATCTCCAAAATATTGCTCTATATATACCCCATCCAGCACCCTCCAATCCAGGTCCTACAATCTCTCGTCTCTCTAAACATTCTCATAACCCAATCAAAAAATGGCAAACACAATGATCCTTAATGTTCTTGCTTCTACACTTCTTCTCTTCTTCATTGTCTTTGCCTCATCACTATCTCCTGCAATGGCAGAACCTGCATAATTATACAATGTGCAGAGTTATGGAGCCAAACCTGATGGCTCAACTGATTCAACAAAGGCATTTCTTACTGCATGGGCTGATGCCTGTGGTTCTAGTGCCCCTGCCACTCTTTACGTGCATGCAGGGAGGTTTTCTTTAGGCAAAGTGGAGTTTCAGGGTCCATGCAACAGCAGTGCCATTGAAGTTAGTATTGATGGCACCCTTTTAGCTCCTTCTGATTATTCTATTATTGGTGATGAAAAGAATTGGATAACCTTCGAGCATGTGGATGGAGTTACTGTTTCTGGTGGGGTACTTAATGGTCAAGGCTCAGGCTTGTGGTCTTGTAAGTCTTCTAGTAAGAACTGCCCAACCGGCGTAACGGTAATCTAAATATATACACTGACATTCTTGCCTAGATATAAAATATTATATCTAATGGTTAGATAAGCGATATATTTTATGTGTTTTAAACTGTTCAATAAAAAATATAACACATATATGTGTCTTGGAAAAATTCTCACCTACACTGGAGCAATGTACTTGAAATACAAAAATTTTCCACACTATTAAAAAAAAGTCATTGCATATTTGCATTAGAGAAATGTCAACATTTACTAATTTTTATTTGTTTATATGTGCATGCAGTCATTAGAAATTTCCAATTCCAACAACATTGAAATCAATGGGTTAGCATCAGAAGACAGCCAAAAGTTTCATATTGTCATCAATAGCTGCCAGAATGTCAAGAGACAAAGTGAAAGTCTCAGCTGCAGGCGATAGCCCCAACACAGATGGAATTCATGTTGAAGGATCAAGCATTGTCATAATTTTGAACTCCAAGATTGGTACAGGTGATGACTGCATGTCAATTGGCCCTAGAACCACTGGTTTATGGGTTGAAAATGTTGCTTGTGGACCTGGCCACGGAATCAGGTAATTATTCAATCAGAATGCTGTATACTTATGTATATATACATGCATGAATAGTGTATATGGTAGATTTTAAACAAATTTATGTGTGGTTGTTGCAGCATTGGAAGCTTAGGCAAGGACGATAGTGAAGCTGGAGTGCAAAATGTTACTATTAAGACAACCACATTTTCCGGCACCCAAAATGGTTTAAGGATAAAAACTTGGGGGAGACCAAGTAATGGTTTTGCTAAGAACATTCTTTTTCAACATGCTATTATAAAACAACGTCCAAAACCCAATTGTTATTGATCAGAATTACTGCCCTGGAGACAGAGATTGCCCCCAGCTAAGTACCCACATTTTTCAAGCAATTAATTACTTGTGCTAGAAATAATCAATTTAATTACTAAACTGAAACTATTTATATATGAATATGTCTCCATTGTCACAGTAATCTGGTGTTCAAGTCAGTGATGTAATATACTAAGATGTCCATGGATCATCAGTAACAGAAGTTCTAGTGAAGTTTGATTGTAGTAAAAGCACTCCATGCAATGGGATTCAATTGGAGGACGTGAAGTTGATGTACAATAACAAGCCAGCTAAAGCATCTTGTACCAATGCTGTTGGGACTGCTTCGGGTTTTATTCGGCCTTCAAGTTGTCTTTGAAACAATATTTGTGATACTTCAAGTTGTCTTTGAAACAATATTTGTGATAAGTTGCATTGCATGAGCCTGAGACTTTCAGGACTATTTAAGTTCGCTAGAGCCCGACCTTGCATGCAATTACTTCAAAAATCTTTATTCGGATGTTATGAGAATGTTATTTTAATGATATTGAGTTAATTAATATATGATGTTCTCGTTTTCCCTTGATTAAATTTGATTATCTTGATAAATAAACAAACCCATCCAAATGTTCTTGACGCTTGACATTATTATGATAAGCCAGAATATATGCTTTGTCATGTTTAGGCTTTGGACTTTGAATTTCAATCTCTCTTACACCTGAAATAATATTGGAATTTTTACAAAAATATTCCAAAAACTATTTCCATTTTTTAAAAAATCACAACTTTGAAAATTTTTTTAAAATATTACAAATTTTTTTCAAAATTATTATAACCTACTAAAATTTTTTCAAAAGTATCACAACTTCAAAGAAAAAAAAAGCCAAAGAAACAGTAGATCCAAAACAGTAGGTAACTAACTGTTGGAGTTAATTAAATTTTTCTACTAGATAATAAATGGGATTCACAAAATAAATAAAAGATGGTGAAGTGTGCACAATAATATAAAGGCGGCTTAGCCTGCCAAATTAAATAATAAAATTAATAAGGCGGTCAAACAAGCCAATAGGTGAATAAAATAGGCAGTAAAAACCTGCCGTATAAATGAAGGAAAAATAAATATGACACCAGTAATTTTTTACGTGGAAACCTTATAAAAGGAAAAACCATGGGACCTAGTCTAGTTAAATCCTCCACTATAAAAATAATGGGTTACAAATTACAACCCTCAATTTGTGGCTCACCCTCACAAATTGACTCACAAATAATATCTATTTTTCCACTCTCTTTCTCTATTACACACAATAGAGAAGATCACACTCAACCAAACTCTCAAAATAATATTTATTCACGCCTCACTCTTGCAAAAACAAAGGCTCTCAATTTTGCACTACCTCTGCATACACTTGCACACAACTCTCACCAATTTTGCTCTCTCAAGCATCACAGACTCACGTAGTTTTTCTCACGAAAAACTTACACCTGCTCCTTGCAAATGCATGGCTATGTATAGCCATGTAAGGTTGGTAAAATTTCAACCAACAAACAAGGCACCAAAATCAGTGCTTTTTTTTTTTACTTTAAATTTTATTTTGTTTTATTTTTTTTACTTCAAACTTTGTGGGCTTATGGGTCTCCCCACTTACAGACGGGACCCACCTAACAAATCTCCCCCTCACGCCTGAAGTGGGGATCATTACCATTCTAGTGGCTAATCGACATAATTCGAACTTCTCCCTTGGTAGAGTTTTTGTTAACATGTTTGATCCATTTTCATATGTATGGATCTTCTCAATCTACAACTCCTTCTTCTCTAATAGATCCCGTATCCAGTGATATCTCACATCAATGTGGTTTGACTTTGAATGAAAGGAGGAATTCTTACCAAGGTGGATAGCACTCTGACTATCACAAAATAGCTCGTATCTGTCCTAATGAAATCCAAGTTCATTTAAGAACTTCTTCATCCATAGCAATTCTTTACAGGCTTTAGTTGCTGCAATAAACTCTGCTTCAGTGGTAGACAAAGCAACACATTTTTGCAATTTTGACTGCCATGACATAGCTCCCCCTGTAAATGTAATCAGGTAACTAGAGGTTGAATTTCTCGAGTCAACATCACCTGCCATGTCTATATCTATGTATCCAGCTAACACGGGTTTGGCATCTCCAAAACACAAGCATATTTTGGACGATCCATGAAGGTACCTGAAAATCCATTTTACTGCTGCCCGATGTTCTTTTCCAGGATTTGAAAGGAACCGACTCACAACTCTAACTGAGTGTGCAATATCTAGTCATGTACACACCATGGCATATATTAAACTACCAACTACTGAGGCATATAGAACTCTATCCATCTCTTCCTTTTCCTTATCAGTAGAGGGCTTTGCTGAGAAGTCAATTTAAAGTGATTAGCAAGAGGACAGCTAACCACTTTAGCATTGTACATGTTGAACCTTTGAAGTACCTTCTCAATGTACTTTTCTTGTGACAACCACAGTTTCTTCTTGCCTCTATCTCTGATAATCTTCATGCCAAGAATCTGCTTTGCTGGTCCCAATCTTTCATGGCAAAAGACTTACTCAACTGCTTCTTCAGATTGTTAATTCTGGAAAGATTCCGACCAACAATCAATATGTTATCCACATAGAGCAATAGCATAATAATGTCATTGTCAAAGAATTTTTGAACAAATACACAATGGTCTAAAGTGGTCTTCTTATAGCCTTACTCCCCTATAACAGACTTAAAACTTCATATACCATTTGTCTCGGTGCTTGTTTCAAACCGTACAAGCTTTTCTTCAATTTACAAATATAGTCCTCTTTCTTCTTCCAAATCAGCATGAAGGAAGGCAGTTTTAACATCCATTTGCTTGATTTCCAGATCAAGACTTGTTGCTAAACCCAACACAGTATGAATGGATGTCGTCTTCATGACTGGAGAAAAAATCTCATCAAATTTACATCCTTTCTTTGGTTGAATCCCTTTACAACTAGTCTAGCTTTGAATCATGGTTGGACACTGTGTTCTTCATTCTTGATCCTGAATACCCACTTATTCTTCAAAGCTCTCTTGCCTTCAGGCAACTTCACTAGATCAAACATCTTGTTCTCATACAGAGACTTCATCTCATCTTGTATGGCTTCAAACCATTTTTCTTTATGTTCTCTTGAAATAGCTTCTTCATAGCATTCTGGTTCTCCTCCTTCAATAAGTGTCACATACTCATCTAAGGGTATCTGTGGATTTCTACTCGACCTCTAGCTGATCTTTTCATATTGGGTTGTACAATAGGAGGTTCATTGGCATCATCCTCCCCAGCTCCCCCTTCATCATCTTTTGGTAAGGCTCTCCCTTCATTTTGACTAACAGGTAGAGGGATCAGCTCCAGATTTACTGGATGCTCTTCTGTTTTCTTAGTCTCCACCTTTTTCTTGATATCTTCAATGGTTTGATCTTCAAAGAAGATAACATCTCTGCTTCTGATAATCTTCTTGTCAACAAGATCCCAAAGTCTGTAACCGAATTCTTCATGAGCATATCCCAAGAATATACATTCCTTGGATTTTCCATCAAGCTTGGTTTTTCATCTCATGGAATATGAACAAAGGCTCTACAACCGAACACTTTTAAATGCTCCTAAGAAATATCTTTTCCAGTCCATACTCGTTGTGGTATATCACCATTAAGTGGAACTGAAGGTGACAAGTTGATTAGATCAACTGCAATTCTCATTGCCTCCCCCCAAAAGGAGTTTGGCAACTTTGCATTTGAAAGCATACATCTGATTCTTTCACAAATTGTTATGTTCATCCTTTCCGCAATACCATTATGCTGAGGTTTTTTGGTACTGTCTTCTCAAGCTTGATGCCGAATTTTCTATAGTATTCTTCAAATGGACCTTTGTATTCACCACCATTGTCTGCACGAACACACTTCAACTGTCTTCCAGTTTCTCTTTCCACCTTTGTATGAAGTTCTTTGAAAACTTCTAACACTTGGTCTTTGGTTTTTAAACCAAATGCCCATAATTTTCTGGAGCAATCATCAATGAAATTTACAAAATACAAGGCACCGCCAAGACTTCTGGTTTGTATCGTGTACAGATCAGTATGTACCAAATAAAAAAAATTTGGTTTTCTTGATGGTATGGAACTCTGGAATGCAACTCTGTGTTGTTTTCCATGAATGCAATCAACACAGTTTTGCAAATGTGCACCTTTAATCCCAGGTAAGAGATCTTTCCTTGCTAGCCTTTAGAGTCCTTTTTCACTCATATGACCGAGTCGTTTATGCCACAACTCGATTGTAACTTCTTTCTCCATTACATTCATCCAGCTTTTCCATAGCTTGGCTTCTGTTGTGTAGAGGGAGTTGATTTTCTTTTCTCTAGCCTGTTGGGTTTTGTGATCTATAACGCAGTGGAAAAACAAAAATTTAACCACGAAAAACCCATAACCCGGATCCATGTAATTCGACTTAGATTGATTGAGAGGGTTTCCAAACACTCACCAAGATGATTTCTAAGCAAGAACGTTGGAAGGAAGAGAGGGGGTTCACACCGATGACACACTACCTTGAGCTTTGTGCTTTCTTTAATCGGATTAAGACATCACCAAAAGATTACGTCCTCTACGGTATCCACACGAATAAGATGATCCAAAGCAAAATTGGTCTGCTAGAACCTTGTTGTCTCACAATAAGTTTTCCCTATCTCTTTATTTTTACAAAAGAGGTGTAGAAAGAAGAATGAGAAAAAGTGGCTTAACCTAAACCCTAGAGAATGAGATGTATTTATATACATCCTATCTAGGGTTTCACTGACCAAAACAATTTTGGTAAGAATATACTTCCTTTTTCTATTTTGATTCTAATTCCAAATTAGAATCCTTTCCTATTTATTTTAGATAACTCTTAACTAAAATAAATTAGGAAATAAATAAATAAATAAACACTAATATAAATATATTTATTTATTTACTTATTTATTTAAACTTCCATAAAGATAATTAATGGGCTTATTAACCCTAGTCTGCTTTGAGCTTATTCTAAGTGTGTGACCTTGTAGATTTACACAACGTTGGCAGTGGGCCTAAAATTTCCATTTTAGCCCATAAGTCATAATTGGTCTCTACCAAGACATTATGACTACCCAAGTTGTATGAAGGCCGATAATCCGACATAACCTAATATACAGCTTGTACTATAGTTCTTTTGTCACATGATATCCTAATTGAACATAAGACATGGATTATGTCATCCTTATATTATTCAATCATGTTGTTTCTCGATCCCAAGTAGACTGATATTGATATCTCTTTATCATTCTAGCATGACCATGCATTTCTCTTCAGTTTAACTCATTGAGGGGCCTAATAGATATCTTTTCAAAATAACTGAGGGATAAATTCCATCTTAACCACTCACATCCCTCACATAACTCATTCTATATCCAATCACAACCTATTTTACCATTCGGTTAAAGTATGGCGTAGGGATGTGTTAAAATACAAAACTCATCTTGCAGGAAACCATGGTGATATCAGGTCAAAGGACTCAAATAATACTACTGTGATGAGAATTACCTATGACAATAATCCATGTGGTATTCTCATAGTGGGTCAATCCAGTACATCATTTCTCTAAATATGTACCTATGAGTTTGACTTAATATCTCATATACATGATCAGTAAAACTTAATCATCAGTTAAACTCATACTAGTCTTTATTCATTGTTGTTCCTATAACAATAATCGACTAGGGATATTTAGATTAGTATTCAAGTATCATCTAAGAGTTTTACTATCAAGTCACGTACTTGATGATCTTAGTAGAATTAACTAATCAAGGATAATACTAGAATTAGCCATTAATAATAAAAATGCC
>CATIWK010202699.1:0-17443 GCA_949634005.1 Mallotus japonicus
TCAACAGTAGCTGGGAATATGCAACCATAATTGAGGACATCATGGTTAACTGTTCTATAGAAATAAATAGCCTTCATATTTGCTTTCGCCATATTAAAAGGAATGCTAACAGGGTGGCTCATTGGATTGCAAAAAATGCTGATCTTCTCCAACAAGGACTGATATGCTCTAATAATCCTCCTCACCTTGTCGAGCTCCTGATAAAAGACCTCCTCGGCATTCAAGTTCACTGATTGGCTTTCTTGGTTGCTTTTGCTGTTCGTTTTGTGGCTGTTGTGGCTTGCCTTCATTTCCTTTGTTTTTTCTTTCTCTGTTTTGGTTTCGAGATTGCTGCGTGTAGCAATCCCTGCCGGCTTTGTTATACCCTGATTTTGTTTCCCTCTGTTGCTAGCTGGTCTAGCCGTTTCTCCTCTTTTGTTTGTATGGATGTTTAATTCTCAAAAAAAAAAAAAAAAGAGCGATTAAATTGTCGTTCAAAAAAAAAAAGAGGGATTAATTAATACATGGGAGCAAAGCTTAGGGGTTTCAATAATTTACCAAAAACATGCCAATAAGGTTTAGGCAAGATTCCCCGAGGAGTCAGAATTGGAACACGTCTCCGCAAAAATTATGCTTCAAAATATTTTGGCTGATTAAAAAGGACATTCTAATTTTATCGTCACACAAACACCGGTGTTGCCTTTCGCGAAGCAGAAGAGAGAGCCAAATGTGACCGCCATCGCTACCACCCCATCCACCCATTTTTATAACCCTTTCTTCCTTATTCTTCTTCCTTTTTACAACCCATCCACCCATCCACCCATTTTTACAACCCATCCACCCATGTTTCTTCTCCCTTCCGCTTACCCCAAAATTCTCCTTTTCTACTGCTTTGAGCTTCGTTGACTTCAGAATTATGTTACCTGAGATTCACAATTCTATTTCAATTTCTGATTTTCTTCGGTTTCATGCGCAGCAGCTTCTCTGATTGTGCAATTATAGAATTGGGATTGAAGAAATGGCCTCTGCTTCTTCAGTTGCCTTTTCAACTAAATTTTCTTTATTTTCACTTCAAAGGCCACATAAATTGTTGGGTCCTCAATTCTTTCTGTTATCATCGACAGACCATTGCCATTCTCTTACTGCCACAGTCCCTAAAAAAAGTGCCAATTTTTTTGTGGCTGCCAAGCAAAGTAAAAGCAGGCGTCATGAATTTAGGCTGTTGAAATCGGTGGAATTGGACCACTATATAACAAGTGATGATGAAGAAGAAGAAATGAGTGAAGGGTTTTTTGAGGCAATTGAGGAACTAGAGAGAATGACAAGAGAACCGTCTGATGTTCTTGAAGAAATGAATGATAAGCTTTCCGCCAGAGAGCTTCAGTTAGTGCTGGTTTACTTCTCTCAAGAAGGGAGAGATTCCTGGTGCGCACTTGAGGTGTTTGAGTGGCTGAGAAAGGAGAATAGGGTCGACAAGGAGACCATGGAGCTTATGGTTTCCATTATGTGTAGCTGGATAAAGAAGTTGATTGAAGGGGAGCATGATACTGGGGATGTGGTTGACCTACTAGTGGACATGGATTGTGTTGGGTTGAAGCCCAGTTTTAGTATGATTGAGAAAGTCATATCTTTGTATTGGGAGATTGGAGAGAAGGAAAGAGCGGTTTCATTTGTGAAAGATGTTTTGAGACGGGGGATTGCCTATTTGGAGGACGATGGAGAAGGACAGAAGGGAGGTCCTACTGGTTATCTTGCATGGAAGATGATGGTAAGCTTATGTTTCTTCAATGCATTACCAGATTGTTTTTTCACCAGTGATTGGTTGTTGTTTTTGTTTTTTGTTGGTGCTTTGAATTGCATAATGTATTAGATGCTTTGATTTTATTCGCTAGAGAGACATTTGTATTATTTATACTGTGATGGAACAAATTTGATATTCGTTCTTCATCATGTGAAGCTGTTTTCAGTTTTTCCTTAGGAGTAATTTTGTTATATTGACTATTTGATTCTCTAATGTGTTCTAACTTGTGCCTATCTTGTTATGAATGCTGATTTTGTGACTAGCATGCAACCGAAAGTTAAATATTTAGCACAAAATGTGGACAATGCTCCCCTTCATAATTTTATTGCTTTTTACTCAATTTTTCTTTTTAGTCCTTCTGCTATTTTACTAATATCTCTTGAGGTTATGTGAGTTGGGCTGTTGGTTTCGTGCAGCCTCTCACCCATAAAAAAGAATGAGTTACACATAATTTAAACTCATGGACAAGAGTATCCTTTGTTGCTGAATGTATTATCTAATGGAAGAGCAAACTTTAAGCATCCTCATGTTAGTGTACTATGCAAATTTTATCTATTTATTTATCTTTGCCCAGTTGGCTGAGTTTTATTGTTAGCTTTAAATGAATAAATACCTATTGTCTTTCTCATCTATTTGTTAAATTGCCATGTTACTTTTCATTTAAGTTTGAATTCCTTATGTCATGTGACTGATAAGTTAAAGTTCATGTCAGGTTGATGGAAATTATAGGGGTGCAGTCAAATTGGTGATGCATTTTAGAGAATCAGGGTTAAAGCCTGAGATCTACTCCTATCTCATTGCAATGACAGCTGTTGTGAAAGAGCTAAATGAATTTGCAAAAGCTTTGCGCAAATTGAAAGCTTTTGCAAAGTCTGGTTTGATAGCTGAACTCGATGCTGAAAACTTTAGGCTTATTGAGAAATACCAGTCAGATCTAGTAGCTGATGGAGTATGTTTGTCCAGTTGGGTAATTGAGGAAGGCAACCCTTCACTTTATGGTGTGGTTTATGAACGACTTCTTGCTATGTATATTTGTGCTGGTCATGGACTTGATGCTGAAAGACAGTTGTGGGAAATGAAGCTTGTGGGGAAGCAGGCTGACAGAGAACTTTATGATATTGTTTTAGCCATATGTGCATCCCAAAAGGAGACCAGTGCTATATCACGATTACTTACAGGAATAGATGTTACAAGCTCTCTTCAGAAGAAAAAGACATTATCATGGTTGTTAAGAGGTTTCATTAAAGGAGGACATTATGATGAGGCTGCAGAAGCATTGGTTAAGATGCTTGATTTGGGTTTATGTCCAGATTATTTAGATAGGGTGGCTGTCCTGCAGGGACTAAGAAAAAGAATCCAACAATGGGGAAATGTGGAATCTTATCTTAATCTTTGCAAGTGCCTTTCTGATGCAAATTTGATTGGACCTTCTCTTGTATATCTGTATATAAAGAAATATAAACTCTGGATCATGAAAATGCTTTGAGAAACTTGTACAACCCAATGAAGTACTGAAAACACATTTGTTTCATAAACAAGGGTCCCTTGGTGAAGAACATATAGTACGGCCTCTTATTTTCTTGAAATTTTTAGATGTAAATTTTGTATAGTCTGGAATGGATTCAGGAGAATGCATCGAGGTTCTGTACTCTGTCTCCAATGCAAATGTTATGGGCACACGTATTAAATATTTTGTTCTTGAAGCCATGCAAATACTTGTATATGTTTTGGATGCTGGAAACATAATAGAAGGTTTCTGTGGCTCTGTAACTATTAGGTTATGCATATGTCTTACGGGTATATTCCTACATCATTATTCTTCTATTTACATGTTTTAGTGTCTTGCATTCTTAGGACTTCGACAGCACATATCAGCTGTTTTTCAACTGCCTAATTAAGATGTGTAATATTGTAGAATTAAATTAACAAGTGGGTTAGGATCACCTCTTGGCATCATTGGACCAAAAGAGTGAAGCTCTAGCTGACAATGTATTTTTAAGATAAAAATGCAAATTATGAATGCAAATTTGATGATTTTTGGATTCTGATTTTTTTATTGACTTTGTAGTCAAAGTTATAGTGGTCACAAGAATGCTGCAAGTGACAGATTTCTCATATTCACTATAACCCAAACAAAGAGTTAACAAGAAGCAATTTTGACTCTGAAAAATGTGGAAATATACAAAATGATATTTTAATGGTAAAAATGATGAAAAGGAAATATTTATATATATATATATATATATATATATATATATATATATTGATGTGAAAATGGTGAAATTGAGAAAATGACATCATTCTTACAGATTTATTGACAAGATTGTATTTTTGGTTTTCATTACAATCAAGATATGTAGAAAATGATAAAAATGTGAAAAATATGCAAAATGATGCTTTGATAATGAAAATGACGACTTTTAACATAAAATCTTTAGAATTTGATGGAAATACAGATTTCAAGGTGAAAATGATGAAAATGAGGAAATTACATAATTTTCGCAGAATTATTAGCAGCATTGTATTTTTTGCTTTTATTCGAATTAAAAATGTAAAAATGCTATTTTTGAAAGAAATATGCAAAAATGTGAATTTTATAAGAAAAAATTCAGAATTTATATTTTATTATGCAAAATATGATATTAGCGTGATTAACATGCAAAATTGATGAAAATCACATCTATTAACAAATATGATGTAAAATGAACATATAATACTCAAAATGCAGATTCTGTTACGAAAACAATTTTGTTTAGACAATCACATTCTTAGCATTGAGAGAATGAAAAATGCAACAAAAGAAACAAAATCAAGAAAGCAAAAATTCACATAGCGTGCAATATGGTCAGTCTCACGACACAAGCATAGAATTTTCACAATTTGCTAGCAGCAAGAAAATAAAAGAGAGAATTGGGGTAGAAGAGAAAAAATGCAAGATTAACTGAAATTAAACATGCAAAAATTGTTGTTTTGGTCCTCAAAGCATTGACTAAGCTCGTTTTGTAAGAAACAGAAGCACTAGCTTTACGTGTTAGATTTGTGAGCTATCCTCGTCAAATTTTAGTTGAAATTGTGTAATGCAAGTGTAGTTACCTTTGGAGAGTGCTTTTGACAATGGTGAAGTTTGATTTGGTAGCAAAAGTGGACCTAAAGATCATTAAACAATAAGAGAAAATAGGCTAGTAATGTCTAAAGAGGGTGTCTCGAGTCTTCAAACCAGCAGAGTTTCATTAAGGTCTAAAAAAAAAAGTCCTTCAAATGATATGAATAGTGTTATTTATAGACACGAGTGTAAGAAAGAAGTTTTATGCACGCGTTTCACACCTATTCACACATGATTCACGTGTATTTACATGTGGTTAGAGCACGTGGGTGAGCGGTGTACGCATGAGGTGTGTACACGAGTGTTTTTAGTGCAAAATTTAGCTTCTACGCGCTCATTGTGCATGTTTCACGGGAAAAAGTGTGTGGTTCACGCTTAGGAGCACATAATTCACACGTATGGGTGCATGATTCACGCACTATACATGTGGTTCATATGCTCTTGTGCATGAACAACACCCATACAGGCTCTCTCAGGCTTTATAGTCGTCATTTTTTAACTCGAAATAGATTTTTGGAGTTTTTTAAGGTTTGCAAAGTGTTCTCAGACTTCTAATTTGATGAATTAATCATTTTTTTCAACAAATCTCAATCTAGTCTTGTAAAATGAGTCTCGGTTTATCAAGCTACATGCTCAAGCAGTCGTGCTTTCGCAACGATCACCTTGAACATGTGACTTGCTATTCTAAGGTTTGGATTCACTGGATTAGATCTTAACTGATTGAGTTGATAATAAACGTACCATTTCGAGAGTTCGGTTTAGGGTTTAGGTGGTTCAGTTCTTCAGTTTAGGGTTTGCACGCTCCTAAGCAATATCGACATGTGTTTTTACACTGATTTCACAAATTATTATCATCATCATATCATTTTCAAGGTCTATCAAAATTAGAGATGTGACAGACGCAAAATTATCAAGGAAGTGAATTATAAGCACACAATCACAATCACCAACACAAATGCAAACATCTCAATCTTAATCGTCAACCAAAAACCAAAATCAAAGTAATGAAGAAAAAGGAGATGAAGAGACTTTACAACAAAAGTTACTTGAGAAAGAAAAAAGATTTAAAAATTAAAATCAACAAGAAAATTAGAAATCCAATCATCCTGGACTATAAAGACTCATTTGAATGATGTATGATCACCATTAAATGCATAGAAACTTATAGGACCATCATCAGAATCATTTTTGAGTAAGGAACTTGAAGAGCCGGATTTAGGGCCTGTTTGGCCAGTTTTGGCCAGCCTTTGGCCAATTTCAATGAGGTGGATAACCGACCGGCTGTTCATCAACCAATATATATATAAGTTTTTTTAATTAAATTTAATAGAATATTTGAAACCATAAAATTTCTCCTTTATTTATATAACATAAATTTTATTAGCTAATTTTTGGAAAAATTATGATTATTAGATAAAAGATTAGTTAATTTTAATTTAATTATTTTCTTATTAAATTTAAGCCGAACTTTTAAAAATAATATAAGCATTATTTTAACTATATAGAAATCCAATATTATAAATTTAATAGACATATAATTCATTATAATTTTAATAAATTTTCTATTTAAACAACTACACATAATTTTTATCAATATCTTTTAACGTTGATATTTTTTCTCATTTTAAAATAATTATAGATAATATTTTTTATTTTAGTTGATAATTTTTTTTAAAATTATATTTAATAATTAGATAATGAAAAATATAATTAATTTAATTTTAATCCTTTTATGATTAAACTTTAATTAAATATTTGAAGATAATATTATTATTTTTTGGTTTATATAACATAAATGCTACTCTCAAAAAAATTTCATGCACTATTTTTATTAAAATTTTATTAATTAGTTATTAGCAAATAAAATTTTTTATTAATTAAATTATAATTATAATTATTTTTTAAAATTTTTTTTAATAGGAATCTAATATTATACATTTAATAGAATTACAATTTATTAAAATTTTAATAAATTTTTTATTTGAACAATTATAAACACTTTTTCAGCATTTTTAATATGAATACTTTTTTCTACTTCAGAATTTATTTGTTAATTTCAAAATTAATGTCAATCATTATTTAAAAATAGTATGGAAAATAGTTGATTAATTTTTATTCATTAAATTTGAATTGCATTTGAATTAATTTAATTTTTAATTAAAGTAAAATAGTTTATAATCATTATTGACTATAATATAAAATGAAAGTTAACCTAATTAGAATAGAAAACATACTTTCAATTAAATTAGAATTACATTTTAATTAATTTAATTTTTATTAAAAACAAAATTAAAAATTAATATAACTAGTTGTGAATCCACGCTTTGTGTGGACTGCTAATAATATAAATATTTTTAAAATAAATAATTAAATAATTTTAATAAATTAAAAGCTACAAATTAATCAAATATAAAATTGAGAACTTATTATTTTTTATTAAGAATACATAATATTTTAAATACGCATGGTAATAATAATTGATGTCTAAATACAATGAAATAAATATAGAATATGGTGAGAAATTAATTTTTTTTTTTTACTTTTTAGGTTAAAAAAGAAAAGAAAAGTGGTTTTATTTGAATAAAAAGGATATTTTAGTTAAAATAAAAGATATAATTGTTTTATGAAAAAGAAGAGTAATGTTTCAAATATAATAAAATTGGAGTGTTTTATATTAAATAAAACATGTGCATTTTAATAAACATAAAATTTTTAATATTTTTATCGAAAAATATTATGAACTTTAATAATTTAACACATAAGCCTTCAGGAGTGAATATTAAATTATGAAGAGAGACACTTGTCAAATTTTTAACCTAATAACTTTATAGCTTCGCATTTAATATATATATATATGTTAGACCCTGAACTTAGTGTTAGTGTAGGTGATATGCCCTAGAGGCCATTCACATATTTTGACATTGCAAATAATCCCAAATGGAAATAAATAATATTCTTTTTTATCTAAAGTGTTTATTTAATTGAATATTTATCCATTAGCATAATGTTAAATAAATCTATTATCAAGAGTTTATAATATGAGCTATAGATTTATTTAGTACATATGCTATAAAATGTTCATAGTCGATAAATTAATATTTGGGTAATATAAATTTGATTATCACCACTGTCTAATTTCCTTGATTAGTATGTGATACTAATAGTGGGAGGTAGTGAGTCTCAAGATACTTGATATGAGATATCAAAATAGACATGTGGATACTCATGTGATGGGTAGATCAAACGTGATGTTAGATTTGTGATCACAAGGATATTCACTTATAGTCAACGATCACAATCTAGGTCATAATAGTGCATATAGCCCTTTGACCTGAGGTGACACGGTCATCCACATTTAAGTGGTTAGGGTTTGTTACCACTTACATACCTGTGTGTAGACAGCGGGGTTTAGCGCGCGCCCAAGTTTACTGCAACCGCGACACTGTTTGAGCTTAGGGCTATAGAGAACACACTAACCATTGTCACAAAGACATGGCGTGGAGATGAGAAGTCGCCACCCAAGGTAATAACTGGGAAAAATCGATGAGTGGTGGTAACTCGATTCTCTAAAGAAGTTGCACCACAACTAGGAGTTCTGGATACAGAATACCAACTTCTCTAGTCTTGTGTTCATTAGAATTAGTTTATGAATTACTATATTATTCTCTAATTACATGCAATTTCATATAAACCATAATTTAAACATCCATAAATCCCAAAGGCAACTAATCATGAAAAAGCATATAAGAAATGCATTCATACAAAGCACATCAACCCTAGGTTAGTCTAATCTACATATTTTAACTAAAGTAAGCTAAGTTTACATATTTTAATTTACAAATGAGCCTAAAACTAATGAGCCTAACTCTTTTTCAATTCTATTTAAATGAGCGTGAGTCTATTTATTTTATTTCTAAAAATGGGCTAAACCTATAAATTATGAAAAGGGCTTTAAATTAGTGGGCCTAAATCTATAAATTTTAAATCTAAATGGCCTATGTCTAAATTAACTAGATGGGCCTAAATTATTTCTAACCTAAAATCTAAATTATTTATGGACCTAAAATCAAGTTAATTAATTAACCTAAAACCTAATTAAATTATTAAACCTATTAAAAAAGGGTGATCTAGTGATTTAACCTAAAACCTAAAAACAAAGAAAAACAAACGAACAAGCAATTCATAAAAATAAATAATAATAAATGAAGCAAAAATAATAATTTGAATAAAAAAAATAATTAAAACATATATTTAATAATGTCTAGCCCTAATTTAATTAACATGCAACCTAAAATTAATCTAAGGCCACCATTGATTTTATTAGAGTTTTACCAAATTAATGTTAATTACTAACCAATTGAACAAAATAGATCACACATCCACATATAATTTCACTATTCCCACTATCGGGACTATTACAATGAAAACAAAATAATTAATTAAATACAAACCCAAAAAAAAAAACTTAAAATAAAACAATCAAGAAAAGAACCAAAAATTAAATAAATCCTAAGAAAACTAAAATTAAATACATAACTAAAATCCATGGCATTCCATGAACCTTTATGAGTTCTCCATAGGTTTTCTCCATGTGTTCATGTTACCCCATCCATCATAAAATACACAAAAGAACAAATAAAAATTATTAATCGAACGAAATTAAAAGTTAAAACAAAATCAAATTAAATAAACAATAAAAATCGAATAAAGAATAGAAGGAAGTAGAAAAAGAGATGTGAATGCAGTATTGATTTGCTCCTCAGAGTGGTGTGAATCACTGTTGCTTTTTTGAATAGATATTCAATGCCTGATGTTTTTCCCTCAAAAGGTTTATTACTCCTTAAACAGTATGTAAAAGAAGAATTTTTAGACTCTGTGTATGCAGGTGTGTGTGTGCTGCGTCTCCTCTAAAAGCCTTTTTTTCTTCCTCCCCTGTTCAGGGGAGCTAGCTTGGGTTTATATAGAAAACCCTAGCTCAAAGTCACGTCTCTCCTGTGACTTCCTGAGACCAAATTTGATTTGTAAAAGGACTCTTATTTTTCTAAAAATTAAGATAAATCTTGTAAAATGAATTTATCTCATCATTCAACCAATCAAAAGTCAGAAAAATAATTTTTTATTTACTGAAAATTAAAAAAACACAGACGGACGCAATTGGAACAACATAATCCTAGTCGGGATTATGCATTTCTGACCGAAAATGTGTAATTCTGGTCGGAATTACAGAATTCCGATCGGTTCATTTTTATCTTTTTTTTAACTTTTAATTACGAAAAGACCCCTAAAAAGAATAAAACTTTACAATTAAGTCATAAAAAACCAATTAAGTTCTTTTGAAGATGCAATTAAGCCTTTGAGATTTTGAACTTCAAATATTGAAGATCTATATATGATATTTCTCATCATTGGAGTCCTCTGTCTCATCCACACTCTGTTATCCCGAAATTGGGTGCTTATAGTTGCCCCCCTTTGTCACTATTTGCTTGTCAAATTGCAGCAAAGCAAATAAGCCCACAATTTCTTAAAAGTAAAGAGTTAGGACACTTACCTGTGCACCTTGAGGCTTTTGCCTAGAAGTGATCGTCGGTTCACGATGAATGCTTATATTGCCATGCAACACTATACTCGGATGTACTATGTTGACCAGAGAATGCATGTACTTGGACGTATAACATTGAGTAAAGGATACACTATACTTGGACGTACAGTGTTGTTTTGAAAATATACTGTACTCGGACATACAATGTTGATTTGGAAATACACCGTACTCGGGCGTACAGTGTTGATATGAGAATACACTGTACTCGGATGTACAATGTTGATTTGAGAATACATTGTACTCGGATGTATAGTGTTGATTTGAGAATACAATTTACTCGGACATATAATGTTGATGTGAGCATACACTGTACTCGGACGTACAGTATTGATTTATGAATACACTGTACTCGGACGTACAGTGTTGATTTTATGAATACATTGTACCCGGACGTACAATGTTGATTTGTGAATACAATATACTCGGTCGTACAGTGTTGATTTGTGAATACATTATACTCGGATGTACAATGTTGATTTGTGAATACATTGTACTCAAACGTACAGTGTTGATTTGTGAATACACATTGTACTTGGACGTACAATGTTGATTTATGAATACACTGTACTCGGTCGTACAGTGTTGATTTGTGAATACACTGTACTCGGTTGTATAGTGTTGATTTGAGAATACACTGTACTCAGACGTACAGTGCTGATTTATGAATACACTGTACTCGGATGTACAATGTCGATTTATGAATACACTGTACTCGGTCATATAGTGTTGATTTGAGAATACACTGTACTCGGATGTACAGTGTTGATTTGAGAATACACTGTACTCAGACGTACAGTGTTGATTTGAGAATACATTATACTCAGACGTACAGTGTTGATTTGAGAATACACTGTACTTGGATGTACAATGTTGATTTTGAAATCTGATGTTATAGCATATAACAAAAATTTTACATGCAATGTATGCTAAAATCAAACTTAATGCAGACTGATTCTGGTGATATTTTGAACTCTTTGTGCTGACCGATTATGTCAATAATTTAATAATTCACTGAATTATTAAATCATGTTAATGATTTTATAGTTTTCTAATTTCAATTAGGAATGAATTTCCTAACTAAATAGAAATTTAAGACTAAATTGCAAGAAAAACTGTAGAACTTAAATGCAAACAAACCTAAAGGACTAAAGTGGACATTTGCTACTTTAATAAAAACCTTCTTTTTTCCTTTCTTTACCGATCCATTCACTCATTCTTCCTATTTTCTTTCTTTCCTTTCTTTCACTTTCATTTGGATTTTGAATCTTCTTTTTTCAATTATTTCTTTATTTGTCGTCTGATCTTCAATCCGTCTGATCCTATGGCCCACCCACAATGTAGACTACATGGAACCTACTCCAGGCAATCAGATCCAGTCATTTTACCTTTACATTTTCCTCAAAACAATCTTAGGCTCAATGAAGGAAATGTGATAACTCCATTAACTCATTTACATCTCCATAGGAGCTCTCAAGCTGGTGATGAGGTAAGCTTTCTTCCTCTGCCTTTGATTCTACAAAAATCATTCCTATGATTAGGAACTATAAATGTGTAAACTAACATGTTCATGCATGCACCTAGAGAATATTTGCTATATCAATCAAATAGAACTGCATGAAATAATTAACTTAAAAGCAAAATTTCTGTAAAATTAGAGTTTGCATGTTAAAATCGACCATCAAAATTCTGGTCGGACCTCTGGATTTTCAGTCAGAAATCTGCGCTTCCGATCGGAAATCTAGATTTCCAATCGGAAATCCAGTTTTCCGATTTTTTTTTCAAAATAAAACAATGATAACATGCAAACAAAAATCAAAAGATTAAAAAGAGAAAATAATCCTGTCAATTTCTGAACTTCATTCAGAAACCATTGAAGTTCTCGGGTTGCTTTCATTTGGCTCAAGAATTATTTCATGATTTATCCGGAGAGGTAGTACAACACATATGGGCATCTGGCTTCAGACGCTTCATTACTGCTTGACCGACTGTTCGGGGTAGATCAGACCACTATTCTCTTTTTGCTCTGATCGAGAGATGGCTGGACACCACTCACACCTTTCACACATGAGTGGGTGAGCTGACTATTTCTCCTGTGAGCTTTTCTGCCATCACTAGGATTGCCTTTGGAGGTACCCCAGTTTCTTTTAATATCAACTATTGCAATCTTTCAGAAGATGCCAGGAGTCATTATGTATGTGACTTGCTCGTGTTCTTTCCGACATAGAAAAATCAGAAGAACGTGCTCCTTTCTTCTCTCGTTCAAGGTTTCAGGAGGTTACCTACCACTACACCTCGTCAGATCCTTTAAAAGGCGAGATGTTTCTTGTTGATACTGCTAGGCTCTACCCTCTTCTATGAGACTGGTCATGAGGTCAGCATTGCTCTTCTTGGTCCACTTCCAGACCTTGCTAGAGTCACTACCTTCGATTGGGGATCCGCAGCTCTCGCTTATCTCTGCTATAGATTGGACACTGTCTGTAGAGGTGCTGTGACGATGTGTGGCTTTTGGCATGTTTTGCATGTATGTCTTTCACCCTTTTTTGACTTTTCTTATTTTTATAACCTTTTCTTTTATCACAACTATTCCCTTTCTTTTTCAGATCTAGGGCATTGAGATTGGAGTGATTCGAGGCTTCAACGCTGTTAGCCTTGACAGGAGTCTTCCTTTGATGTAGAGATGGGGTTCTTCTCGCCTATCCAGTACTAGGCATGATTTGCAGACTTATCGAGAGCAGCTGAAGTCCTTAGAGTGGGACCTGGTAAAATAACTTTAATTTTTAGTATTTCAACAATTGTAAAAACTAAATTAAATTTAACTGAATGAACTTGCAGGTCAAATTAGATTGGCTGGCTGGCGCTAAAGACATTCAGCGATATGATTTTATAGCTGCTGCTATGAGGCTTGAGACTATGAGGATTTTGCTTCCTGGTTATGGTTGCCAAATGTGGTAACTCAGCAAGCGTGTGTATCATTGGCACTTGGGACCCACCAGGAGGCGTGTTCCTTATCCTATCCCTTCTTCAATGTTGCGAAGTTGCAGCATTTCTGGTCCTGAGCTTAGAGCAGCTCTTGAGGGATGTGACATTTCAACTCTACTTGAGCGTTCACGTCATTACCAGTAGTACATTCAAGAGAACCTTTTGGAGCAGGTTCCTACAGATCTAGCTGAGGTAGATCCTTCAACATCCTATCCTTTTATTTCCTTTGCGTTTTCACTGACTGTTATTTATAGTTCGAGGATATGGGCTCTCCCATTGCTGATGAGGTTATAGAGGAGCAGGCCGATACTGAGAGGACTGAGACTGAGAGGACTGGTCATAGACACGAGTCTCATACCCAGCATACTGAGACTGCTCATGGAGAGTCCTCGACAGGTACTACTCTAGGTGATATTTCACTCCTAGATCGATCTATGTTCTTTTGGGCTCCTGCTATCCAGACTCTTGTTGAGCAGCACATCAGTTTTGACATGACGTTGCCTCCTAGTTTCTCTCCACCAGATGCTTCTCATGTGAGTATAATTCTCTACTTTATCTGCATAAACTAAGCACTTAATGCTGACGTTAGTTATTTACATTACAGATTCCCCGGACTTAGGCAGAGTACCTGTATGGACTTGCCTCATCTCAAACACTATTTACCATGCAGGTTACAGATAGCTACAGAGTAAGTAATCATAATAAATATGCACATGTATGCGTGATATGTATGAAATGCATGTTTTTAATCATATCAATGCAACAGAGCTATGCTGATGACTTAGAGCGTCAGAACGAGTGACTTCGACAACAAGTGGAGAGTTTGGGCATTGATCCTTATGGTGTTGAGACTTTGACAGCTAGGCCTTGGGATTGGAGTGATGATCCAGCTAAAGGATGGAGTCCTTGGCCAGACACTTGTCAGCATGATGATCCGGTTAGGGGATGGAGCTCTTGGCCAGACTCTAGAGCTCAGGATGATTGATCTTTTTCTATTTTCCGTACTTGCATGACTGTACTCTGTACTCTGACTGCTTTCTGCACTTTGAATTGTTCTAAACTAATTCATCTTTTCTGAACGGATTATGGACTTTTCTTTTGAATCAAACCATAAGTAGTAAATAGAACAACAAAATTATTATTATTATTATTATATTTTTAGTCCACTATCCCAATCAAAAATCTAGATTTTTGATTGGAATTCCAGAAATCTTATCGAAATTCTGGATTTCCTATCGGAAATCCAAACTCCGACTCTATTTTTTTTTTCAATTCCCTTATTCGTTTCGATTACTGATTTGAGTTCAATTCAAACACATTGAGCAGAGAAAAATCCTAATCCTATCCAAATTCAGTTTTAATGCGTATATAAGGATCCAAAGGGGAGATGCTGCTTCTAATTCCTTCTTCAATCATTACTCATGCTTCTTTTCAACTGATGACAAATTTTCTTAAAAATCTGAATGGAAACGATTGGAACAAACTGAAGCCTTTTCATGCCAAACCTTTGAAATCCCTTCAACATTTGAAGATAGACATCAATTTCCTACATGCTGCAACCACTTTTTGGGATGTTAAGGATCATATATTCAGACTTAACAGTCAAGAACTGTGCCCATTGATTGAAGAATTTGCTGCTATTCTAGGATGCTCATTAGACTCTACTACTCCAATTGCTCTTCCCAGTCTGAGTACACACTTTCCTAATAACTTAATTACATTCTTTGATGTGCCCCAAGTGACATTTATTTATATGCACACAACCCAGGAACCATTAATTTATCATCCTTGATCACTGTTTGTGAAACTAAGGATAAGAGCATCTCAGCTTGGATTAGGAATGTCGCCTTCTACCTTTATTCTCAATTCTTGTTAGTTTCTTCTCATGAGAATGCTGATACCATAATCATTAGCATTCTGGAACAAGTAGAAGCCGGGGCTAATCCAATGCCTGTCATATTAGCTGAAACCATCATTGGCTTAAACAATTTCAAGACCCAACATCATCTTTTAGGCAATTTGCTTCTTCTTCAAGTATGTAACCAAAATCTTTATTTATCTTTATTTTATGCCTTAACTTTTGCCTAAGCTGCCCTTTCGGGTTTTTAACTTAGCAGGCTTGCTCTAATTTTTACCTAAGCCGCCCTTTCGAGTTTTCAACTTAGCGAGCTTTATTTTTGCCTAAGCTGCCCTTTCGGGTTTTCAACTTAGTTTCTTTCTTCTTCTTCTTTTTTATTATTTTTTTATTTTTTATTTATTATTTTTTTTATTTTTTTTAGATCTTGTTATAAGAGAAATTGAACTTGCTCAATGCTTCTGCCAATCCCTTAACTTATCAGCCTTATCAGCTACAGTCCCGTCCTTTAAAGATAAAAGACACGCATACCACTGACCAATGGGTTAACTGGATGAAAAGCATTGCAGACTTAGAAATTACATGGACCTGCCCTTTGTGGAAATTGAAGTATGCAACTATTGAACTATATGATCACTGTGCTCCCATTTCTCGATTACGCTTCTCCACTTTTATCACTCCTTCCCGCCTTTGCCATCAGTTTGGACGTCGTCAATTTATTGTGACTATTCTACCCAACTTTGAAGGTTTTCCTCTGAGGCAAGATTTTCTAGATAAAGTGAAGACTTTATGGCCTCGAAGGACTCTAGAGCGGAATCTGAACCCAAATTTTGATGCAACCACAGACGACAACTACAAAGCTTGGGTTTTGATGCAGGCTACTGAACCACCAGGATTTGCTAGAGACAAGAGAACTCAATCATTACAGGAAGAATTTGAAGAATTTGCTGCTATTCTGGGATGCTCATTATGAAAAGACCCCTAAAAAGAATAAAAACTTTACAATTAAGTCCTTAAAAAACCAATTAAGTTCTTTTGAAGATGCAATTAAGCCTTTGAGATTTCGAAGTTCAAATATTGAAGATCTATTTATGATATTTCTCATCATTGGAGTCCTCTGTCGCATCCACACTCTGTTATCCAAAAATTGGGTGCTTACACTGTGTTAATCACACATGGGTATATGGCATGTGGTGGCTCTAGTCGGTTAAATGTGGGGATAAGTGTTCGACCAAGATGGGATTCATTGCCTGTAGTGAACCGGGATAAGATCTTATTCTATCTAAGTTTATTCTTGATGAATAAGTTCCTGGCCAAGACAAACATAAAACAGTCTAAAACAGTTTCAGTGCTAGAAAGGTGTTTCTAGTATTTATTATGTTTTATCAAGAATTGAAACTTGAGATGAGATCATATGATAAAGCTATTAGAGTTTGACTAAACCTTGACTCTAGGCTATATCGGGATCTTTTAATGAAGGGATTCTAGTGCACGGTAATTATGACCAAAGGGTTCGTGTCAATCAATGAATGCATTCATTTCTAATTGGGTAGTTGTGATATCGATGCTAGGGGTCACTCATAACTTATGAGAACTAAATATGCATAATTGGGATTCTTACATTTAGACTTAAAAGGAGTTTCAAATAATATCAAGTGTTGATATTATCTTCTCATTGCTAATTAGACATGAACCTAGTAAGTCACACCTAAAAGAGCTTTACCAAATCACCGTTAATATTAATCTAATTATTGATTAAAAAGTTTAATCAATTAATTATGATTAGTGGAATTGGATATATGCTTTAAGCAATGATTCTAGCATATCATCAAATATAATTAAAGCAAGGGTTTAATTATTAATTTATAATTGATTAATATGAGATATTAATTAAAGTATTAAATTAATAATATGTGTTGTTCCTAATTGGACTTGGATTAATGGCCTAAGATTGTTTGGGCCTAGGCTCAAAAGTGTTTTTGACCAAAGATTAATCCAAGATATTAAGAAAGCCCATGGACCTAATCCAATCCCATTTGTTATATGGATTGGGCTTGGGTCAAGTGTTGGCCCAATTACTAAGCCCAAGCCCATGTATGTGTGAATGGACAAATTTGTCATGTTAGG
>CATIWK010202714.1:0-10791 GCA_949634005.1 Mallotus japonicus
GTGGTGAAAAATTCAAGTGCTAATTCTTTGTAAGTGTTGTGATACAAAGTGATGAATTTCCCCTAACCTAGTCGAATGCACAAAGACTCAAAAGTACCCCAGAGACCTAATTGTTGCAATAACGGCACATCAAGGTATTTGCATGTCACTATTTTACGGTGAGAAAGGGAAACATACCTTTGCCCTTCGACATGAGAAAAGATAGGAAATGGGGTATTATACTGACCGGTGTAATCGATAGTAAGTGGAGGTTGATGGATTGGGGATGACCGTGGCCTCCGTTTTAATTGTGGTTGGTCATCGTCTCTCATTGGCGCTTTTCCTTTTTGGTACGCAGATGCTCTGGTTCGTGGAGGCATTATAGCACAGTGAAGAGGTGATGGTGTTCAGAAATTTAGCGAGTTGGGTGGCTAGGGTTTTTATAGGAATCAAGAGAAATGGATGATAATAGAATGAATAGTGGGAATAAAGCGGAGGCGGGTTGGTTTTGTATTGGAAAGTGGTGGAGTTAATGCCGCCTCTTCGTCTGGTGAAAACCAGCAATCGCGTATTTTAATGCGATCGTAACTGAGTGAGAGAGGCTGTAAATGTGCGATCGCGGCTTTGAACGCGATCGTAACTGAATATTTAAATCTGGTAATGCTGGAAGGACATGATCTCAGTTCAGAGAGCGATCGTGGAATTCATTTTGACAGCAGATTTCATGATCATGGATATTCTCACGATCGCGTGTTATACCCTGCACTCCAATAGCTAATTCAAACACTTTAAATTCATTGGCTAAACACTTTAAGCCAAAGAACAAGAAACTCATCAATAGCTTAATGTAAAAACAATATGAATATGATAACGAAAAATAAGGAAAACATATATTAAAAAGATACAGATAAAAAGAAAAGACTGAACTAAGATTATGCTAAATTTATAGTCTATAGCTTGACTTTTCCAAGGATATCTTCTAATCAGCAAGGTGAAGAGAGATTGCTTCCCTCTCCTTGATGACCATGTCCTCTTGATAAGGCTTGCACCTTTGACTATTAACCTTGAATTGCTCCCCCTTTGCATTTTCCAAGATGAGAGCACCATGCTCAAAAACCTGAACTATTTTGAAAGGTCCACTTCATTTAGATCTAAGTTTCCCTGGAAACAAACGTAACCTTGAGTTGAATAAGAGAATTAAATCTCCTTCTTTAAAAATCTTGGGGATGATCTTCTTATCATGCCAATGTTTGGTCTTTTCCTTATATATTTTGACATTTTCATAGGCCAAGTGCTAGAATTCATCAAGTTCATGAAGTTGTAATAGTCTTTTCTGACCAGCTGCATTCATGTTAAAGTTTAAGGCCTTGGTTGCCCAATATGCTTTGTGTTCAAGCTCAACTAGCAAATGGCAGGCTTTTCCATAAACCAACCGATATGGAGACATTCCTATTGGTGTTTTAAAGGCGGTTCTATAAGCCCATAGAGCATCATCTAACTTAACTGACCAGTCATTTCTTGATTTACCTACTATTTTCTCTAAAATTTGCTTCAAGACTCGATTAGTTACTTCAGCTTGACCATTGGTCTGCGGATGATATGGTGTGGCAATCTTATAACGAACTCCATATCTGCTCAAAAGCATCTCTAGTTGTTTGTTATAGAAATGTGATCCTCCATCACTGATCAATACTCGTGGAACCCCAAACCTGGCAAAGATTTTTTTAAAAAACTACACAACCACTCTTGTGTCATTGGTGGGTGATGTCGTGGCCTCTACCCATTTTGAAACATAGTCTACTCCTACAAGGATATACTGATTTCCATAAGAAGACGGGAAAGGCCCCATGAAGTCCACTCCTCAAACATCAAAAAGCTCTACTTCCTGAATATTAGATAGTGGCATTTCATCTCATCTGGTGATGTTCCCCATTCTTTGACACTTATCACATCTTTGAACGAATTCCTTTGCATCTTGGAATAATGTGGGCCAGTAAAATCCACTTTCAAGTATTTTTGAAGCTATTCTATTAGGTCCGAAGTGACCACCATACTGTGAGCTGTGACAATGTGTAAGTATAGAATTGATTTTTGTCCTAAGCACGCACCTTCTTATCAGACCATCGATGCATACTTTGTACAGAATTGGGTCATCCCACCTATAGTGCTTAACTTCAGACAGGAATTTCTTTCTCTGTGGGTATGTTAACTCCTGAGGTAACACACCACCAGCCAAGTAGCTTGCAATGTTAGCATACCATAGAGGTTCCGAATATTGAATAACAAAGAGAAATTCATTCGAAAATTGGTCATTAACTTCTTGCATATCAAATGGTGACTTGTCAAGTTGTTCTAGCCTTGATAAGTGATCAGCTACTACATTTTCACTCCCTTTCTTATCCTTTATTTGGAGATCAAATTCCTGCAACAATAAAACCCAACGAATTAGTCTTGGCTTAGCAACTTTTTTCATAAATAAATATCTTAAGGCTGCATGGTCAGTGTAAACAATAATTTTGGATCATAAAATGTAAGATAGAAATTTTTCCATTGCAAACACCATAGCCAACAGTTCTTTTTCAATAGTTGTAGAATTTAATTGTGCGTCTGAAAGAGTTTTACTAGCATAGTAGATATGATGTTTGTTATCTTTCCTCTATTCAAGGACAGCTTCCATTGCTACATCACTGGCATCACACATGAGCTCAAAAGGGAGTGACCAATCAGGTGGAGAAATAATTGGTGTTGATATCAAAGCCTTATTTAGCCTATTAAAAGCAATTAGACAAGATTCATAAAAATGAAATGATACTTCCTTAACTAACAAATGAGTTAAAGGTTTAGCAATTTGGGAAAAATCCTTGATAAATCAACGATAAAAACTAGTATATCCAAATAATCCTCTGACTCCCTTAACTGAAGTTGGTGGAGGCAGCTTTTCTATGACTTCAATCTTGGCTCTGTCCACTTTGATTCCTACACGAGAAATTTTATGTCCTAACACAATACCCTCTTCTACCATGAAATGGCATTTCTCCTAATTTAACACTAAGTTAGTGTCCTCACATCTTTTCAACACCTTGTCAAGATTAGAAAGGCATTGCTGAAATGAATCTCCAAAAACAGAGAAATCATCCATAAAGACTTCCATAATGCTTTCTATCATATCAGAGAAAATAGCAGTCATACACCTTTAAAATGTGGAGGGAGCATTGCATAAGCCAAAACGCATCCTCCTATAAGCAAAGGTGCTATATGGACAAGTAAAGGGCCATATGAACAAGTAAAGGTAGTTTTCTCCTGATCTTCATGAGCAATGCAGATATGATTGTAACCAGAATAGCCATCTAAAAAGCAATAGAATGTATGGCCAGCAATTCATTCAAGTATTTGATCAATAAAGGGAAGAGGAAAATGATCCTTTCGAGTGGCATTATTAAGTTTCTGATAATCAATGCATACCTTCCAACCATTCACTACCCTCTTAAAAATCATTTCACCCTCTTCATTCTTAACAATTGTCATCCCTCCTTTCTTGGGAACACATTGAATTGGACTCACCCATTCACTGTCTGAAATTGGGTATATTATGCCAGCATCTAATAACTTAACAATCTCTTTTTTTATAACTTCTTGCATGTTTGGGTTGAGCCTTCTCTGCCTTTATATGGTGGCCTTACAATCTTCCTCCATACCTATTATGTGCATGACAAAGGAAGGGTTGATGCCTTTTATATCAGATATCTGCCATCCCATTACTTTGCACCTTCCTTTCACCACTTCACAAACTTGATCTTTTTGCTCCTTAGTGAGTTTGTTGGAGATAATGATAGGAAGTGTATTTCCTTCTCCTAAGAAAGTATACCTTAGGTGATTTGACAAAAATTTTAACTCAAGTTGAGGAGGTTTCTCTATAGATGGTAGTGTTGGTGAATCACTTCGAATCAAGAGTTCAGGTGTAGAAATAGAATCCTCTGTCTCCTCCTCAATATGCTTAGCCTCGGCTTGCTTTCCCAATTCCATTTCTAATATGTATTCCTTAACTTCTTCTACTCTTATTCATGATTCCTCAATTTCTAAAGGTTGTCTCATCATCTTTTGACATTGTGAATTCAACCTTTTCGTCACCAACTCGCAATGTGATCTTGCCTTCATTGACATCAATTAAAGCCTTTCCCGTATTGAGAAATGGTCTCCCTAGAATCAAGGGACAGTTTCTATCACGCTCAAAATCCAAATTGACAAAGTCCACTAGAAATATGAATTTGTCAACTTTCACCAGTACATCTTCAACTACTCCGTAAGGCTTCTTGATTGAGTGATTAACAAGTTGAAGTGTTATATTGGTGTTAATCACCTCTCCAAGGTTCAGTTCCCTAAAAATAGAAAGAGGCATAAGATTAATGCTAGCTCCTAAGTCACACAAACATTTAGGAAAATTTTTAGAGTCAAGGGTGCAAGGAATTGTAAAGCTCTTAGGATCCTTAAGTTTGACAGGTATTTTTCTGGGAATAATTGAGCTACAAGTCTCTGTCAAGGGCACCATCTCATTATCACTCCATTCCTGCTTGTTGGTGATTATGTCCTTGAGGAATTTAGCATACTTTGTCATCTCATTCAGAGCTTCTGAGAAAGGTAACTTCAATTCTAATTTCTTGAAGATTTCAATGAACTTAGTGAATCTCTTCTCATCATCATTCATCTTCCTTTATCTCAAGGGAAAAGGTAACTTTGGGGCATACTTTGATGTATCTATAATAGGAGCAGGTTGCTTCCCCTGAGCTTTTCTTGAGTCTCCAAGTTCTTTCCCCTGATGTACAAATGGTGTAACGTCAATTGTATGCTTTTGTTGCTGTTCATCTGTATTAGCTCTTGGAAGTGGTTGTAAAGGTCCTTGCAATTCTTTACCACTTCTCAAGGAAATGGCCTTGACTTGCTCTTTCGGATTGACTTATGTGTTACTCGGAAGTTGACCTTGAGCTCGAGTTGTAACTACATTTACAAGTTGACCAAGCTGAACTTCAATATTATGAATCGATGAAGAGTGATTCTTGAGAATTTGATCATACTTCTCATTCCGAATGTTAATCTTTGAACTGATGGCCTCCAAAAACTTTTTAAATTTTGACTTAATGGCTGAAAACCTCTCATCAATAGACTTGGGTTGAAAACTAGGTGGTGGTGCTGGTTTAGAGAATTGATTCTGAAATCCTTGTGGTTGCTGGTTATTGCTCCAAGAGAAATTTGGGTGGTTTCTCCATCCTTGATTATATGTACTTGAGTAAGGGTTGTTGTTTTGCTGCCTTGGTTGGAATTGATTTCCAACATAGTTGCAATTTTCTAGAACCCCTTCTCCATATACATTTCTATTCCCAATTCCACATTCAAGTGTTGAATGATCAAGCATATGGCAATATTCACAAAACATTACTGAAGAAGATGAGGGTATTGTATTGCTTCTCATAGACAGGTCTCCAATTTTCTTATTTAAGGTAGCAAGTTGAGCTTGAATAGAAGTAACATCATCAATTCCAAGCTTTCCTCCTTGTTTAGGAGCCAAATGCCTCTCCGAAGGCCATAGACAATTGTTGTTTTCCATTTCTTCTAAGAGTTCGAAAGCTCCATTAATGGTTTTAAGCATCAAGGATCCACCTGCAGCTACATCAATAGTGTCCCTTGTGGATCTCATCACCCCATTATAAAAGGTTCGAATGCGAACATCTTTAGGAAGGCCATAATGTGGAAAACTTCACTGTAATTCCTTGAATCTCTCCCATGCTTCACACAATGATTCATTTTCAAATTGCTGAAAAGTGGTTATATCTTTCACAATCTTCGTTGTTTTCGCAGGGGGAAAGTATTTTGCCAAAAATGCTCGGACCAGATGGTCCCAAGTGGTAATAGAGGCTGATCGCTAAGAATTCAACCATGCCTTGGCTCTATCTTTAAGTGTAAATGGAAAAAGTCTCAATCGAATGGCATCGTCGGAAACTCCATTATACTTGAATGTGTCATAGATTTCTAAGAAATTTGCAATGTGCATATTTGGATCCTCTGAAGGTAGACCATGGAATTGGACAGTGGATTGAATCATTTGCAAGAGAGCAGGCTTAATTTTAAAGCTGTTAGCCTACACATTTGGTCTTGTAATGCTCTGTCGAGCTCCATCCAAACTTGGCATAGCAAACTCAAGGAGAGTATGCTCTGCATTAACTTGCTAACCTCCTTGCTATTCAGCTATAGTTCTAGAAACATTTTTAAATCTTCTATGATTCTCTCTCTCGAGCTTGGAGAAATCTGGGATAGATATCAATGGTTCTACTCTTGCACGTCTAATGTTGTGCATGCATAATCACAAAAGTACCTGAAATAGAATGCAAAAATCAAAAATAGAATATAAACTGCTCTAATCCACAACAATCTTGATTAATTATGATGTTAGTTGCCCAATCCCTGGCAACGGTGCCAAAAACTTGTTGTTTGACCGCAAGTGCACGGGTCGAACAAGTAACAGAGTAGTGAGTAGAGTGTCGTATCCCATGAGGATTGGTACTAAAGCACCTATTAATCTCGATTTTTCATGTTTAAAGCTAAAGAAATTGATTTAATTGAGATAAAAATTAACTTAAAACAACAATTAATCTAAAGGTTTTAAAGATTGCTAATAATATTAATCAAAATAATCAAAGGAACAAATAATGGTAAAAGCATGTTGCTGGGATATTAAAAACCACATTTTTCATTAAGTTAACTTGATGTTTTTATTAGCTTCTTGATACATATCTCAGGTTCATCAAATGACCACCAAGAGTCCTCTCTCGAGTGATACTCTCAACTCAAGCATGCATATGAATCAAATGAACTCAAAGCCATAGCTTAACTCTCATCATCACTATGACAGTAGCTAAGATAAATCATACATGACATTAAGTAAAACCCATAAAAGAATCAGATTATGTTAAGCTTTCTCAAGTCATTTAACAAATCTAACAAGTATTTATGGATCAAATAAATCTACCAATTCTTATTGCATAGATCCAAACTAAAGCTATATCTGGCCAAAACATAGCATTCAATCAGAACAATAAATACAATATGCATAAAAGAAGCAATATCAAACATCAACTTAACATTAAATCAAATGGGTCTCTTTATCCCAACAACATAAGTAAATTTAGCCACACACAGCTATATTGTTCAACAACTTCCAAGTTCTAACAACTGAGTTCAGCATTTAATAATCAAGATACAAGAGAAAATAGAAAGAAAAAATGTTATTAGAAGCTCTCAAACCTCTAGGAAATCCTTTTTCCTTTTTCCTTCTTCCTCCTTCCTTTTCTTGGTTGTTAAGCTACTTCCTTCTAGAATCCTCTCAAATTGAATGTAATTTCTTCCTCACCTCCCTTAGGTGTGTATTCTTTCCCTTTTATAGCCTTGCCTTTTTGTCCTTCAAGAACCCCACGTTTTTCGCTTTGAAACCGTGCTCGTGATAGTAGCTTAGACTGGCAGGAAACCGCGCTCGTGGATGAAGCCACGCTCGCAGAAGGCTCGACATCTCTAGGCTCTGGCAATTGGCACACTCGCAATCGAGCATTCAGCCGCGATCGCATACTTTAAGGGCTCAGCTGCAACTCTGTTCCTCCTTCTCTCTCTTCTTTTCATTTTGTTTGATTAAGCTCCAAAGCTTGCTTCTCCCTACCAAAACAAAGAAAAACTAAAAGTAACTATATCTATATGCTTACCTATACTAAATGTGATTAAAATCGTGCAAATGTATGCAAATGAATGTCCTAAAACTATGTGAAATTTGACACCAACAACAGTCCAATCTAGCATAGTGTTGAGCCAACCAATCCATTCCCAAAATCATATTAAAATATATTACATCCAATATGACTCTACCAATATTGGGCAAGAGGAAAAAACTATATTTGTCTCCAACTCATTATTGAGAGGAGTTGCTGCAGATAATGGACCTAACATTTTGGATGGTTGTCATCCCATCTTTAAAGAAAATACAAGTGATATAAAAGGAATGAGATATAAGAGGACCAAGTAAAACTCTAGATCAAGATAACATACTAGAAGAGTACTTGTAACAACTGCATTGGATGCCTAAGCATCGTAAGGGGTAAGAGTAAAAACTCGAGCCTGTCCTTGGCCTCCTTATTATGATGTAGATGGCTGTATAAATTCTCGGTCATTGGAACTCCCTCCAAAGCTACCTCTTGAACCACGACCTTATTGACCTATAAAATGAGTGCCACTCTGCTGAGGATATACTGGTGCATAAAATTGGGGAGGAGTCTGATGTACTGGTTGATCAACTGTAGCAAATGAACCCTATGGGTATGCCTAATGATAACTAAAATTCGGGCACGATCTAGTAAAGTCTCTAACCTACTTGCATCTGAAACATGCTCCTAATAGTAGGTGGCAAGGGCTTTGATATATCCAACCATATTTAGAATATGCACTGGGCCGTGAGCCTGTACTATTATATCTAGAACTCTAACCACTACTACTACTACTGGCCCCAGGTCCAAATCTAATAGACCTACCACTTTGTAGGCTATCTCTTCTACTTTTTATGCATGCGGTGGCCTTTAACTGGAAAGTACTACCAGTTTGTACACCAACACTACCTAACTGAAACATTAGCTACTAAGTATTATAAACAACATCTACCCTACCATCTCCACTCATATATAGGTATGAGATCATACCATCCTTATGTGTTGCCTCTCTAATTGTCTAGCCTTGTTTATAACACTCTACAATGTATACCCTTCTGTACTAACCCTGTCATATACAGGTCCATTGGTCTATATTCATTTCTCATCACATCCTTTGCATAACATGACAATCTGAAAAACTCTCTTATATAGTCCTTAATTGATCTGTCTTCCCTATTAATAAGCAACAATTGCCATATGTATGTATCCCTTATAACGGGTGGATAGAAAAACCTCAAGAATTGACCCTGAACTCTATCCCAATTATAGTATCCATATAGGGTTGTATAAACTACATAAACCAATCTTAAGCGGATGTTTGGACCGATAGCTCAATAATAAAAATCCTCTAATAGTCTATATACCTTGTTCTAGTCCTTGACTCAATAGTATTAACAAAGTCCAGGGCATCTCCAGTTCCATCAAAGGAAATTCTCCTAACTTTGGAGTATAGAAGAAGAGCATCAGCATCTGTCATCCCTTGGTTTCTCTATTAACGCATCTCTTGCACCAATGGCATAGCTTGGTTTAATGTAGCTAAGCCATAGTTAATTTCTGCTACACCATCTCCAACAATGCGGGATCTAACTCTAGAGCTTATGGCCCTACTTGCGGCTGTTGCTCTTATCTCTGTGCTGTCGCTGCCCTAGGCCTACCCTTTTTTCTAGTTAGTGGGGCAAGGGCTTGAGCTTTATCTTAAAAGGATTGCTCAACAAAATCTACTGCTTTTGCAGCAGGAGCTGTTCGCGTTCCCTCATTCTAAAAAGACACAGAATTCATCAAATGCAAGAAATAACAAGGAAACTAACATATACGCAGAATTTTAGAAGCAATGATGCAAACGAGTGAAATTTATGAACCTAATCACTGTAGTAGTTTCAAGATAAGATAGACAGACACTAATTATTATAAGAATAAGAACTTAACCAAGATGAGATATCAACTTTGTCATGATGCAAACTCTAAAAGCATGTGACTGGCACCAGGGAATATAAAAGTGTGAAGCTTCCAAAACCGGTCGTAAGCCTTTTAAAATTTTTCGCATAAAAATTTACTAACTTGAAAATTCTAAAGAAAATTTGATAGAGTTTTCTTTGTACAGGGGGAAAACCAAAACTTGTAGAATACAAATGAACACTCCCAATATACATTTTCAATCACTACTACTTCACCATAACACCATAACCAATACTAGATCTATTACAATCCCAAGATCATCATAATACAATCCACAAGGTATATACCCACAATAATACTTAAAAATATTGAATCACAAATACAAATTATACAAAACGATCTAACTACTGCAGTGTCTAGAATACAAGTATATAAAAAAAATTACTTTTTAAAAATTATTCCAAAATTTATAAATCTCTTTGATATAAAAATGACCCAAGCGAAAAATAATATTTAATGATACAATAAAACCTTCAATAGGAGTTCATGATAGAACCCTAACCTCAAATCTACTAGCCTTTCGGCTCTCTTAAATCCAAATGATTGTTGTCAAGAGAGATCATGCTCAATCAAGTTAAAGCCATAGTCAAATTACTTAGTCCATTATCAATATCTCGAGAGAACAAGTTCAACTAAGGTTCATCTCAACTTCGGCCTGAGAGAACAAGCTCCACTAAACTCAATTCATAATAGTGCTTGAGAGAACAAGCTCGACTGAGCCAAATACTAACACATATATTACCTAAGATTAAACTCGTGCGCACATAGTTCTAGTAATACCCACCAAGTAGCATGTTCTACCAGTCTTCCAAAACATTATCATGATAAAATAAAATAAAAACATTCTCTCGAAATCTTAACAACAATAAAACAAATAAATCTTGTAATTATGTATAAATTATGCATGCTAGTGAAATTTATAATAATAATTATACCATAGCATTAAAATTCTAATTCTTGCATATTAATTATCCACACAATGTATACAAAATTTTCAATAGACATTTTATAATATTAACTCACATGGGGAGTGCGCTAGTCGACATGTTCTCGGCTACTTAAGTTCTACACCTTTTGCTCATGAAGTCTCTAAACAACCAAAATATTTATTTAATAAATA
>CATIWK010202754.1:0-29741 GCA_949634005.1 Mallotus japonicus
ATTTATAAGTCCACATGTGTGTGCGTGGGCCAACACTCTCAAGGCCCGTGGACTTGTTGACATGTTTCAACCACTAGTTCATGATTTTATTTCATTTATCATGGTTTCCAATATTTGATATGCAGGTTGTTAGTTACTTCATGGGTCTTGTTCCCAGTGATTCAAAGGGTGTGGTAAAGTTGAAAGATCAAATGACAAATTCTGAGAAGTCATTTACTACCAGTGAAATCGAAGGATCACCTGCTCTGAAGTTGGATCTTTCACTTAGGAAACCGATAATATTGATGCCCAGGAGAACTGATAGTCCTGAGTAAGTCTACACAGAGGCTTAACGAAGTTATGCTTTACTCAGAGTGGCTATAACATATATAATTGACCTGTTTGAATTTCTCTCAGTTACTTGAAGCTTGATGTGGTTCACGTGACCATTCAGAACACCTTTCATTGGTTTGGTGGCAGTAAAATTGATATGAATGCTGTCCACTTGGAAACACTAATGATTCAGGTGAGAATTATATAGGGTCAGGGTATCTAAATAAGATTTTTATGCAGCTATTCTTTAATTAGTGGATTTAAGAAGAATATTTATTGTCGGATTGATCCATTTTTGGTAGTGGTTGTAGCATTTTAAAATAGGAAGGCTTTCTTCACATTATAAAACTCTCTTCATACTTATATGCCTTCAATTTCTTGTATTACACGGGATTGATTGTTGTCAAGTCACAGTCAGCATGAGCATTTTATCCTGTGAATCTGCCTATTCATTTATTTCTTATGAGTTGTAGGTTGAGGACATCAATTTAAATGTTGGTTCCGGAACAGAATTGGGTGAAAGCATAATTAAAGATGTCAAGGGGGTTTCTATTTGCATTCAGAGGTCACTTCGAGACTTGTTGCATCAAATATCAAGTATAGAAGCATCAATCAAGGTATTGCAATGTTCAACAGGAGTGTGCATCAAAAGTTTCTTTTTCCCTCTTTTTTTTTTTTTTTTTCCATCTTTGGTCATTTATTTGAAATCTATGAGAAGAGACAAGTGCTTACTTGCATCTGCTTTTGTGCTTCATCAGATAGAAGAGTTAAAAGCAGCTCTGTCAAACAAGGAGTACCAGATTATTACTGAATGTGCACAATCAAATATATCTGAGACTGCACATGTTATACCCTCACTGAATCATGATTCTGGGGCATCTTCTGGTGATGTGATAGAACCTGTTGTCTCTCAGGATGCAGTTGGTGTAGAACCTGATGCCCTGAATGGGGAGGCATGGACTTCAATGACAATTTCTGTTCTTATTAATCTAGTTGAGTTGAGCCTACAGACTGGAGCATCTAGGGATGCACCTCTTGCCACTATACAGGTGATATTTCAGTTATTCACAATAGTTAACCTTGAATTTTTAATATTGTTCATAAATTAGTCCTTTACAGAAATATATGAGTTGGCATAACCAATTTCAACCAATAGTCTTTTTATTCTCTTTATGTTTCATGCCATGTGTATCTATCATCTTGATCTCTGGTACCCAAAAAAAAAAAAAAAAAAATTCAGAATGGGTTTTTTTCTCACCCCTCAACTCTCTCTCTCTCTCATTCATGTCAGTTAACAGTGATTCACTGTTATCATTAATGCTATTGGGTTGGATTGTAAGTGGGTGGAGGGAGTCTGTTTATAGATGTTGGAGGGTATGGGTTTTCCCATATTGGGAAACTAAAAATGAAAAAAGGTTTATGTTGCTAACCATGGCTAGGCCCAGATTTCCTGTAAATCTGCTATGGCTCTGCATTTGGGGTTGAGTTATGTGTCTAGGATTCACCACAAGATTGAAGGAAGGTGAAGACTGCTAATTGGAATTTCTTCCCATCCTACTTAATGTTGAATTTTCAGTTAAGGGCTCGCTATAGAGAATCCTACTATCTCTGAACTTTAGGACTTCACAACCTTTGGGAATTTCTGCTTGTCCCATTCCATATGAAAATAACCTTTAAATAGTTACAATCGAGGGTAGATTAGTCTGTAACTAACTCTGAATCCCTACCTGCTATAATTAGAATACATAAATAGGGAAAAATTCTAAGAATCAGCTATAACTGAATAAGAAGCAAAATAACAGCAAAGACAGTTTAGGAAGGCTGTAGTTTCAGCTGTAACATGACTCACTCCCTTGAAAATGCACTTGTCCTCAAATGCAAGTGAAGGAAATCGCTGATGCAGGAATCCTTATCTTCCCAGGACTTGCATTGTTTGGTAAGCATGTACCCCTGTAATAGCATGAATAGAAATTTCAGATTCACAATTTAACTCATTATAGCTCCCTCCATCCTTGGGCTCTTCATTTATTTTCCCAAATTTCCATGGGAAATAGCTTTTTGCATTGACAGCTTGCCATGTACTGCTCATCACAGTTGAAACATAGCCCGTCAGTTTGCCTTTCTTCCATCTCATCCCTGGTTAGACATTTCATCATCTGTGGCCTAAGTGAATTGATAGTGTTGACATTTTGTTGAACAGGTGGAAGGCTATTCTTCCACCACTCTCCTCCCCTCTCAAAAGGGCCAAACTCATTGCACTGCTGTAGTCAATTGGGTGTTGAATCACTACTTCTGCAGCAATGTAATCTTGCTACCCACTAATGAACAATCACATCTCTTGTTCAGCATTTAGAGGTCCACCCTGTGCTGCAAGTTGCTCGAAACAGTATTGATACTCTGTGACTGTCTCATCTTGTTGAAGTTTGGCTAGTTCTGTGAATTTATTACTGCAAATATGGGGACCAAATCTTAGATTGCAATGCTGTTTAAAATATTCCAGCTCAAGTGGGGTCAATCTCTTTCTAACTTCAAAAATCATAATTGTTCATCACCCTCAAGATGAAAGGATGCTGGGCCCACCTTCTCTTTTTCGATGTTCATTGGTGGTGGAAAAAATGTTAACACCTATTTAACCAGGCCAAGGGCACCACCATAGCAAGGGAAACTTTAAATACCTTGGAACATAAGAACCACCCTTAGTTGTGCCAGAACCACTATTTTCTGTTAGTAGCCTGCCAATTCGGTTTCCACTTGCACTGCTGTCCTCCTGCCCACCTTATGAGGCTGACTTGGCTGCTGCAATAACGTGGGACAGACTCCCCAATTTCTTAGTCAAGTCCTTGTCCATGCAAGCCGCCTCTTCAGCCACATGTTATTTGTAATCCTGATACATCTTCATGAACGTCTCCAGTTGCTGCTGTAAACTTTGAAAATTCCTGATAATTATTTGCTCTGGTACCAAGTTGTTGACGGCCCTACATTTGTGATTGAGTTATGGGTCTAGGACTTACCATAGGATCAAAGGAAGGTGAAGGCTGCTATTGAAATTTCTGCCCTTCTGCCCTATGTTGAATTTTCAGTTAAGGATTCTTTAAAGATAACCCTACAATCTTTTAAGTTTAGGAGTTCACAGCCTTAAGGAAAATTTCTGCTTGTCTTATTCCATACGAAAATAACTTTAAATAAATAGTTGACATGTGACGGCAGTCATGATATTTCATTTATTCGTTGCCCTTTCAATTCGAGAAACATTAAGTCTAATTTTATGTCGTGATATTCATTCTATATTGAACTAGTTGTCCTAGTCTTGTAAATTATCTGCTTTGGAATTTTGGAATGTCTACAATGCCCTGTACTTCCTGAATAGGGAAATTGAAGAGGGATATCATTTATTCGTTGGCCCTTATGAGCAACAGGGTCTTTTAGCCTTTGTAATCAGAGTTAAAACAGAGCAATGAAGAAATGTATCTCACACCACCGATTATCAAATGTACAAGCACATATATATATACAAAAATGTAGAGCCTAGAAAGTCTCCTATGATGGCTTACAAGTATTCCACAATGTCTGCTACAACAACTAAGTTAGGCTAAGTTAGGCTATTGATCATATAGTCTGTAACAGCCTTACAAGGCATGAAGCTGCCTAGTCAATGTGGTTATTCATACATTACCACCAAGAATATATTTGAAAAGAAATGAAGGCTAGATGGCCTAGAAAAATTTCAAAATCTTGCACATTCTATAAATTTTAGCTACTCTTTTTAATTTTGCCGAGTTTAGCATATCTTTATGATGATTAGATGGCAACTTATTGTGTACAGGAAGTTAGCTCTCATTAAACATTCCACTGCCTACTAGTCCTGCTGTTCCAAATTTAAAAGTCTGTTCATTTGTACAATTTTACTTTCCCCTGTTATTGGCCTTTGTGTCTTGATCTGAGAAACCCCTGTTGATCATTTCTTCATACCTATAACTTTAGAAATGTCACATTAAATTTCCCATCCAGAATTAGCTAGTTTTTAGATGAATGCATTCTTCACCTGCTTAAAATTATGTGGAGGCTATGGAAGAGAGAGAAAGAATTATTGGAATCAATTGTGAGAAGACTTATTTTCTCCCAATGAGGTGTTCTCTGTTTTAAGCATTCTTACACGTTTTATAATTTTAATTTCTTTTTTCTAATTAATTATATTCAGTTCCAAGATGTATTATCACACAATAATTTTGATATATATTTTTTTCTTAACAAAACATATTATGGTGCTTTGCTCAATTCTTTGATATTTAAGCATATTGTCATGCAGGTAGCTGGTGCATGGCTTCTCTACAAGTCTAATAACTTTGGAGAAGGTTTTCTGTCAGCAACACTTAAGGATTTGACTGTGATTGATGATCGGGAGGGAACGGAAGAAGAATTTAGATTGGCAATAGGAAAGCCCGGGAAGATTGGTAATGGCCCCATCGAATTTTTAACTGATGGTGGAAACCAGCATATGTTTGATGCAAATTTCAAAAATGACAGCGGGATCAAACCAACTCCTACAATGCTTATGCTTGATGCTAAATTTAGTGAACGCTCAACACTCTTTTCTCTTTGTGTTCAACGGCCACAACTGCTTGTTGCACTTGATTTTCTTATGCCTGTTGTTGAGTTTTTTGTTCCAACAGTTGGTAGTACAATGTCAAATGAGGAAAATAAGAACCCTATCCTTGTGCTTGATGCAATTATTTTGGATAGTCCAATGTATAGGCAAACTCCTGCTGAAATGTCACTTTCTCCACAAAGGCCATTAATTGTTGACAGTGAACGATTTGACCATTTCATTTATGATGGCCAAGGTGGAATATTACATTTAAAAGATAGACACGGACATAATCTCTCTGCACCTAGCAAGGAAGCTATTATATTTGTGGGAAGTGGGAAAAAATTGCAATTCAAAAATGTTGTCATTAAGGTATTACCTTTTTCTTTCATTTTTTTGTTTGCTAAAACATTGTCTTAACCAAATACTTATCAGTGACAATTGTAATGTAGAATGGGAAATATTTGGATTCTTGTATTTCATTGGGAAGCAATAGCAGCTATCTTGCTTCAAAGATTGATCAGGTCTATCTGGACGAAGATGATGAAATTTCATTTTTGGAGTCCTTTGGAGAACAAGAAAATAATATGCAGACACAAAATGCTGCTGCTGACAGATCCACAGAATTCATAATTGAGTTTCAGGTCCAGCATTACTTTCATTTAGTTTTTCCAAATAATTTTGGAGGCTTGAGCACAATTTTTTTGGGTTGTGATAATATGGCATCTATAAATTACTTTGTTTGGATAGTTGTGAAGATTTCCTTAGAAGTAGCTGCCTTTCACACAAGTAGGGTTGCAAATAGCGCAATCTATTTGAAATTCAACTTATAGGCTAACTCTTGATTGTATGTCAAGCTTAACAATCTTGATCTCAGTGAAATTTGAATCTTTTAGGCTAATGCAATGACTTGTTTGTAGTATGCTAAGCAGGCTTATGAATGAGCTAGTTTGTAGACTTGATAATTGTTTGATTTTAATCTTTAGGTTCCTGTATATTTTCAATACATTATGAAGCATTTCATGAACAACTTGAGGAGCAAAGGTACCATAAGGTTTCCTAAGGTTTTGTTCCAGTTCATCTATTCACACCAATTGATGTAAAAATGACCTGGAGCAGATAGTAAAATATGGGGGTAACATGGGCTGATTCTGTAATCCGTTTCCTTTTATTGACATCCTACAGATTGTGAGCTAAGTGTCACTTTTTTTCACAATAAATTATTTAGATTTACTTTCACGATCAGTTTGTACGTGCTTCTTTAGCTAGTTGTAGTCTGAGACTAGCTTTAATTTATTTGGACCGTGCTCCAAATTTTGTCTCCTTGTTCGATTCTTTTCTTTTTTTTGGGATAAGGTCTCTGCAAATTTGATCTTATAGGGGCTCTCATTTCTTTATGATGTTATATTACTGTTGAGAGTTAAAATATCTCCTAAAAATTAAGGTTGCCGATTTCAATTCACCGTATATACACACACACACACATATATATAGTTATGGCATCTACATAACTATTTTTGTTAGCGGGGTTCGGTGAGCAATAAAGCTTATGTGTAGCTGAAAGTTGAAGACACAACACAAGATGATACTCGAAGGTAACACAGGTTGAAATATCTAGTAAATATCTCAAGGACTGTTGAGAGTTGAGATTTTTAATAGGAACAATCTGAGTAGCTGATCACATGTAGTAAATTCTTTTGTGGAGTTAGGAGAAGAGTAAGGCTTGTGTGTAAGGACACTAAGGCGAAGATATGGTATGGTGCTTAAGGATAGAATTCTCTAACTATAATACTATAAGACATGTAACTTGTAAGCTAACTCCACTAGAAGACATGATGTAACTTGTAAGCTAACTCCACTAGAAGACATGATGCTTAAGGATAGAAGTCTCTAAAATTGAAGACATGAGATGATGCTCCATGGTAAAACAGGTTGAAATATCTAGTATATCTTGAGGACTGTTGAGAGTTGAGATTTTTCATAGGAACAGTCTAAATATCTGATTACATGTGGTAGTAACTTTGTTAGTGGAGTTTGGTGAAAAGTAAGGCTTGTGTGTAAGGACACTACGGCTAAGATATGGTATGATGCTTAAGGATAGAAGTCCCTAAAAGTTGTACTCGAAGACATGTAACTTGTAAGCTATAAGGGCCTGAAATCTGTCAGAGAACATTAGCTATAATGTGTTCCATTCTTTATAACTCAGGATACGTTTTTTGTTTTGTGTGTGTGCGCGCACTTTGTTCATATGATTGCACTAACACGTCTTGTAGGATAACTAAGTAGAGGGTCATGTCAGTTCAGGGCTCTGTATTCAGTATCCGCTATCCTACTGTTGAAGTTATGCTGTTTGTAGTGCTTTAGATATAATAATCTGTTTTCCTTTAACAGTTCTCTAAGTTAAAATGGTTTTGCTAAGACTTTGCAGTTAAACTGTGGCTAGTATTGGATATCAGGACAAGTATGGCAGTATCACATGTTGGTAGTGATGTAAATGAAAGTGTCAGTCTTATTCCATATATGCCAGTCAATGTGAGTCCAATTTGTACATTTTTTTGGGTAAATTAAATATCTTAGTATAAATTGGTACCAGGCATGTGAGACAGACGGCGAATTTATCAGGGAAAAGCAAGATCAAAATACAAGGTGTCAAGAATCTTTCTTTGAAATTGATGTGAGGCCTAACTGATGTCTCTTTGCAGGCTATTGGTCCAGAGCTTACTTTTTATAATAAATCCCAAGATGTAGGACTGACCATCTCTAACAAACTTCTACATGCACAGTTGGATGCATTTGCGAGGTTTGCCTTTTCTTACTCTGATCTTCCACGTGTCAGCCGCTTATCTACTTGTTGATTATTGCTTCTTTCTGCTTTTAATACACGATATTCTAATGCATTGACTAAATTAAACTACTATTTTTTTTTTCTCACCATGATAGATTCAGATTTTATTTTTAACCAGTGAAGCTATGCACTATTATTGTGCTTTTCTGTTTTAGTTTTTAACTTTCCATGGATTCACATAGTTCTTGCATGCACATTGTGTGTCTTTATAGCTTTTATTCATGTAAAGGTTTATAGCCAAAAGTATGCATCCACTGAAATTAATATTCTTGATTTCTCAGTGTTTCTCTAGACTTGATAAAAGAATTTGACTTTTGACAGTTCTGGCTATAATATTGACATACTAATTTTATGCACCGAGATAAAATTAAAATTTTGGCATGTTTGGTACTGTTTACTTTTGTGCTCTCTCTCTCTCTCTCTCTCTCCCTCTTTCTTTCTCAAAAAAAAGGAGTCATAATTCAACAAAAACATTGTTGTTTTCTTTTAACCTATTTTTAGGTAGTAAAAAGAAAGAAAGAATGAATCCTGATTTTTAGGATTTGCCGAAGGTGCTACAGTACCTTTTCCTCTCTTATACCATGTCTCTTCTTCTTTGGCTTTGCTCTTGCAACCAAATAATAATAATAATAATAATAATTTCCTTCAAGTTTTAGGAAATGTCTTCTTTTCTCACAATTTTTTCTTCTTTTTCTCAGATCTCTAGTTGTGTATAAGAATAGTGATGATACGGTTGATGCTAAAAGCATTTCTGCAAAATTAATTTGCCTGCCTTCCTAAATTCAAAGGGAAGAAAAAATCGTCATACGCAGAATCTAATTTCCTGTTGAAAGAATTAGCTTTCCTTATCTACAAAGGACCTCAACTAGATATGCATTGTAATTTTCTGGGTTTATTCCATCATTTTTTTTTTCTCTTCTTTATGATGGATTACATGTCTCTATAATTCATCTTTCAGGCATTAAGATTTCTTTGTAAATAATGTCAGAAAAAGGACCAGATTGGGAAATTTTGGTATGTATGGTATGACATGTTGGATATCTGACAATGTGTATTTTCCAAAAATGGCAGCATCTCTGTGTAGGCAAAGCAATATAGAGAAAGAAAGAGGAAATTTTTTGTTTCTTTAAAACACAACAATAGTGGAATCTATTGTTGTTTTGAGGGGAAAAAACAAATAAACGAATGTGGTGCCAATGCAGCTATAGTTACCGGGTTTTGGGATTCTTGATAACAGTAGAACTACAATGCACTCTAGTAGTATATGTCCTTATGCTGAAAATAAAGGATATATAATGCAACGGATCTGATTAACCACTGAGTTTAGGAAGTTATGTATCTCTGGCAATTTGTCATAGGTCCATGAAATATGTGGCATCACTATTGAAAAAGTCTCTGCCTTTGACAAAATATTTTTAAAAAACTTGCATAACTTGTTGCCTCTCCCTCCTCCTAGATTTCTGGATATATCTTTTGTAGTATTAGTTGACTAGTGTGTATGAGATTGCCTATTTATCTAAGCAATGAGTGAATTGAATTGATGAATGAAAGCAAACAACATGAGATTTAACCTTATTTCTACTCGTTTGCTGAAGAATCATTGGTGTTATTTTTCAGCTTCCCATATCAATTTTTATATTATATATATTTTGTACAGTTTAGTTTCTTATATTTTATTTTTACTATTTTTTATTTTTTTTTTAAATAAATTTTTTGAGTTCAGAAGTTCTTTCTGAGATAATTGGTTAGCCAAGACAAAACATTGTCGTCTGATTTCGACTTTATATTTTGTTCAACTAAGCAGTATATGCCAGCCCCTGTTTCCTTCCAGTTTTATATGTTTTGAATTATGGAAGGTGCCTTTCTAAAAGTACAGGAAAACATAATTAATGGAGTGTATGTTTTCTTCTTTCAGGCTTGTTTTGAAGGGTAATACTATGGAAATGACTGCAAATGCACTCGGTTTGATGATAGAGAGTAACGGAATCAGGATTTTGGAGCCTTTTGACACAACTCTGAATTATTCAAATGCTTCTGGGAAAACCAATATTCATATATGTGTTTCAAATATATTCATGAACTTTACATTCAGCATCCTGAGACTGTTTTTAGCTGTTGAAGAAGACATTTTGTCATTTCTGAGGATGACCTCAAAGGAGATAACAGTAACCTGTTCTGAGTTTGACAAAGTGGGAACAATAAAAAGTATGTGATATGCTGCTTTTTTTCTTTTCTGTGTTAATGATAGAAAGGTAAGAGCATGTACTGTCTTGAGATGTTGATTATTAACTTATTTTGATGTTTCATAGATCCATGGAGTGACCAATTATATGCTTTTTGGCGACCTCGTGCACCACCTGGCTTTGCGGTTCTTGGCGACTATCTAACTCCATTGTCTGTAGACATTTTAACAATGCCTGATTTTATTGTTTGTTCTATTTATTTTTACTCTGGCTATCATTTAATTGCTTTCCACATGACAGGGACAAGCCGCCAGCAAAAGGAGTTCTTGCTGTGAACATGAACTTTGCTAGAGTGAAGAGACCTATATCCTTCAAACTGATTTGGCCCCTAGAAGCTTCCAGGGAAACTTCTAATCAAGACACAACTAGCTCTAACTTTTTTCCAAATGGCCACGAAGGAGATGACGGCTGTTCCATTTGGTTTCCTGAAGCACCCAAAGGTTATGTTGCATTGGGCTGTGTGGTGTCTACAGGAAGAACACAACCCCCTCCATCTTCTGCTTTTTGCATCTTGGCTTCTCTAGTTTCTTCTTGTGCCCTGAGGGATTGTATCAACATCATCTCTGCCACTCAGTAAGTTTCAGACTAGGCACTATTAACTGTACCTGCCAGTGGTACTCTTAAATTGTCCTGTTAACAGTAGTAGGAACTAGGAAACAATAGCATAAAAGAACTTCGGCTTCACATTTTAACTCCCTATGCATTACAACAAAGTCCATAAGCATACAAGCAACTCTGAAGGAAACAATTGTGAAGCCCAAATTCTCTACTTTTTATTCGAGTGGAAACAATTGCCTTATTAACTCAAGAGAAAACAATTGTAGGGAACTTTATTCATCGAAAACTGAATTATGGAAGCATACAAGAATTGATGTTTGTGAACTTTAATTAACCCTCAACCTTACAATGTTGATCAACTTGTACTCCTAAACATCTAAGGATCATTAAAGAAAAATTATTTCCTAAACCAACAAGCTATCAAACAAGACAAATAATAAAAGTGAACGACTCTTAAAGATATTAAGATAACTTTTCTAGCAAATCTCGGAAATACAAAAAAGTACCTGATACTCTAAAGATAAAGTATCCTATAGGTAGAGCATCGAACAGAAATACTAGGACTAGCTGAGTGTCCATCCAAGCTTCTCTCATACTCATAGACATACCAAATGGATGCTTGAACATTAGAACCATCTCTGCATGCCTTTAGTAAACATGTAGCCATCATGCTCCATTTACCCCTTTTCATATTTGAATTTCTACTTTTGTTTCTGAATATCAGGTATCCATCAAACTTGGCTTTTTGGCGTGTGGAAAATTCTTTCGGTACCTTCTTGCCAGCGGACCCAACAACTCTTACCTTAATTGGTGGAGCTTATGAATTACGCCATATAAAATTTGGGCTTCCTGAATATTCTCCTCGGGCACATGAAAATTCAGATGCTCAAACTTCTTTTGGCCATGTTGATGAACTACAATCAAAAAATTCAGCTTCTTTAAATTCTGGTCGGCGTTTTGAAGCTGTTGCTAGTTTTCAGTTGATATGGTGGAATCGGACTTCAAGCTCAAGGAAGAAACTATCTATATGGCGTCCAATAGTTCCTCAGGGGATGGTGTTTTTTGGTGATATTGCTGTTAAAGGGTATGCAATGCTTGAATATAATTCTATTTATTGGTTAATTTGCCTATTTAATAGGCTAACACCAATTTATTTTTGGAAGTTAGGTATGAGCCTCCCAATGCTTGTATAGTCCTTAATGATACTGGAGATCAGATGCTTTTCAAAGCGCCATTGGATTATCAACTTGTTGGGCAGATTAAGAAACAGAGGGGAATGGACAATATTTCTTTCTGGATGCCTCAAGCTCCCCCTGGCTTTGTCGTATTGGGCTGTATTGCATGTAAGGGCTCACCAAAATTATATGACTTGAGCAAATTAAGATGCATGCGCAGCGACATGGTTGCTGGGGATCAGTTTTTAGAGGAAAGTGTATGGGATACATCTGAGGCCAAGTATATGATGGAATCATTTAGCATATGGACTGTTGGTAATGAGTTGGGGACATTTATTGTTCGCAGTGGTTTCAAGAAACCTCCAAGACGGTTTGCTCTAAAGTTGGCTGATCCTAGCTTACCTAGTGGTTCAGATGATACTATCATTGATGCTGAGATTGGAACCTTTTCTGCAGCCATTTTTGATGATTATGGTGGCCTGGTGAGGAATTTTTTTTCCTTTTTGTTTAAAATGAGTTTCTTTATGTTGAAAGTACCTGATGTATTTGAAATGTTTGTTAGTTGAAGTGGTGGACTTAACTTGGTAATTAGGTCCAAGACCATGCATGTCTTGTGCTCTTGAATATAGATGAGCCTGATTTGGGATAGTTCCAGTTAATAAAAATATTTTTCTATATTTTTCTTTTTGCTCATCGTGCTTTTGGATTTCATGTAGAGGGTAACATGAGCTATAATAAGTTTTAGTTAATGCACTGACAGTTTAAAATGAGTTTCTTTATGTTGAAAGTACTTGATGTATTTGAAATGTTTGTTAGTTGAAGTGGACTTAACTTGGTAATTAGGTCCAAGACCATCCATGTCTTGTGCTCATGAATATAGATCAGCCTAATTTGGGATAATTCCAGTTAATAAAAATATTTTTCTATATTTTTCTTTTTGCTCATCATGCTTTTGGATTTCATGTAGTGGGTAACATGAGCTATAATAAGTTTTAGTTAATGTACTGACAGCCTTGTTGAGAACATTTTGTGAGGTGAATTTTGAAGTTGAAATGTCAGGCCTGTTTTGGTAGGCTGTGGGGACACGTGATGCTCAAAGTCACAAGCATGGGAGATAGCTGAGCGAAATGTGTTTATGCTAGTCTGTTCCATAGTTATTAAAGGCACCAAAGGGTCTTGAAGCCTAGGCGCCGCCTGAGTGACATGAGGCGCAAAAGAAAAGAAAATAAAAAATGATAAAATCTACCTCAATATGGCATGAATAAGATGTTTATATGGTCACTTACATATAAAAATCAATGCTAGAGATTTGTAAATGAAGAAACAATTGAAGAAATTGGCAGTAAAACAGGTGTAAACAAAAAAGTTACAGAGGTGAACCTCACCTTGTATAAGGTGCATGCCTTGACAGTAAGCTGTGTGCCTCATTAACATCACCCACCATTCAGTGTTTGAGGTGCTGGGGCTTATGCCTGGTGCACGTTTAACAACTATGGTCTATTCCTGTAATTTGGAATATTATCCATCAAATGGAATGTTTTTCTTTTAATGTTCTGGTAGCATTTTATTCATGAAATTATTCAAATACTGAAATTGTCAGGCACATATCAGTCAGTACTATTGGGCAATATTTATTGCTTTGCACAGGAGTAATCAGGGTGAGCCTTTTGTGTTAGATGACCCTTAAGTGGGCATTTTTTGGATGCTTTTGTACACTGGGTTTATGGTCAAAGTAATCTGGCTGTTAGGGACATTGTTCAACAGGAAGCATACATGATGTTAGGTTTTCTATCCTTGCTTTTAATGCTTTCTCATGATTCAAATGCTTGGTTGGTCCTTATCCTATAATTTTTATTGTCAATTGACAAATCTTCCTATACTTGGTGCCTAAAAGTTTACTCTGAACTGGGAAGATATTATGATATATGATTCCATTGTATTTTGTATCTTTGGACGTAAACAGTAAGGGTTTAACTGCAGTGAACTCTTTTGGAAGTCAGGTTAATTTGGTTGTTTGTGCTTCTCTCTGTTGTCTAGGCATCATTTTTATTTCTAAGTCTCATACATTTTTTTCTCTGGTAGCAAACAGATCCAGCTAAGTTAAAAGGAAAAGAGATGATTCATGCAAGAATTTGCATCAAATAAAGGAAGTCGATACTATATGATTTCATCTGGTTTTGGGAGAAAGTTAAAACAGTTGCTTATGCATGGATTTCCTTGTTAGGCAGCCATGAGCATATACTACAGTTCCCTTTCTACTTATTCTGATAAGAGTAGAACATGGATATTTATGAAATGATAGATCTAACATTAACATATTTTGGTTGTTTTCCGTTGTTTTCCATTGTTTTCTTTCTTTAATGATGTTGTTTAACTAACTGAATTTTTATTGTTTACCAGCTTTAATTAATATCTAGTTGGTATTACCAGTTCTCTTTACTAATGCAAAGAACTGTGATGGTATCCATCTCTTAAAGTTCAGAACCTACTGACCTCCTCTCATTAGATATGAGAATTTTGATTCTTAATTGTTTCTGAAATATTGTGATGGTGATTTTGCCTTAGTCTTTCGTTTGAGCGGTAATTGATAATTGATTTATTCCTTGAAATTTGCAGATGGTTCCGTTGTTCAATGTATCTTTAAGTGGAATAGGGTTCAATTTGCATGGAAGAACTAATTACTTGAATTCCACTGTCAACTTTTCTCTGGCTGCAAGATCGTATAATGATAAATATGAATCATGGGAACCACTTGTTGAGCCAGTTGATGGATTTTTAAGGTATGACGTTTATTTAAGTTTCAGATTTCCTTAGATAGTTGTTTTGTGACATTAGCAGGATATGGATATCTGAATTTTCTGTGCTTAAGAGAGATGTTACTTTTTGTTTAAAGAATTGCAAACCAGGCTGCACTCCTTGAAGTGAAAAAGAAAAAAGAGAGGGAAAAAAAAAAACATTAAAAGCTGCTTTCATTTTCAAGCTACTTTCCTCACTTCTACTCTTTCCTAAATAAATAAACAGTGAAGAACAATCACCCAACCCCACTTTCTATCATATGATTATCCCCCTCTGTTCTTTCCTAATTCCTGCATTTTTTCTTTTCAACAAAACAAAGCACAAATGCAAATTTATTTTGCAAAGACGGACAGTCAAAGGAAAAGGCCTATGTAAGCAATTAAGATCACTTGTAAGAGATTATGGTGATTAAGTGGCCAAAACTTTAATTATGTGCAAAAAATTAGTGAGGAATTCTCTCTAGTTTTTGGTCTATAATGTGAACTAAATGCCTTGTTGCAGAAAAGGAGTCAGTATAACTTGGATGTTATTATGTATTTTGGGATGCAACAGTTTTTCCTAGAACTTTTCGTTGAAATCTTCTTTTGGTTAATTGTGGATGTTTGATTTTCCTAGAACTTTTCGTTGAAATCTTCTTTTGGTTAATTGTGGATGTTTGATTCTCTGGGATTCTATTTCTTCTGTCTTTCCTGTTCTATTGTTTTTGGATATTGTTGTGCAAATTCTAATATTATTTCAGTCACTAAAATGTATTGTTATATACAGATACCAATATGATCTCAATGCTCCGGGGGCAGCTTCACAGCTACGCTTGACCTCAACCAGAGAATTGAACTTAAATGTGACCGTATCGAATGCTAATATGATTATTCAAGCTTATGCGAGTTGGAATAATCTTAGTGATGTTCATGAACATTACAAAAATAGAGTAAGTTTTTGCTCTTCAATCTCTCAGCACAATGTTATTTCTTTCTTCACTTTTGCATTTCTTTGGTTGTTTACATCTCCATGTCTGCTAACAATTTCTATGATCAAATAGGAAGAATTTCCTCCAACTTACGGTGCAAGGTCTGTGATTGACATCCATCAGAAGAGAAATTATTACATAGTCCCACAAAATAAGCTTGGTCAGGACATTTTTATTCGGGCAGCAGGTCTCTCAAATATATTAAGAATGCCATCTGGTGATATGAAGCCTCTTAAAGTTCCTGTTTCAAAAAATTTGTTGGAGGCTCACTTGAAAGGAGAACTATGCGCTAAAGTAAGAACACTGGTGACAGTTGTCATAGTGGATGCACAGGTATGAGCATCTATACATATAAATATGTGTTCATTTATATATTTCTAGGTATTTAGTTGTTTCAGTTTTGTAATTTCTTCATATTTATAGATTTTTTTCTCTAATATGCCTTTTGCAGGTTTGTTTATATCAATAATTTGTTTGTATTTGTGAATTGTGATAAAGTTCTTCAGAGTCGGTTTCTTCATATGTAGATGATAATATAGTTTTTCTAATAACCCTTTTGTTTTACTAATGGTCCCTTTGCTCAATCATTTGTTTTATTTGTCAATTGTGAGGTAGTTCCCAAGAGTCAGGGGGTTGACTTCTAAATTCTACACTGTAGCAATCCGTTTGTCACCAAACCAGGTTCCAGGCGGTGAGTCAATGTATCATCATCAAAGTGCACGCACAAGTGGAAGCATCTCAAGCACTTCTTCTGAGCTTGAATCAGTCAAATGGAATGAAATATTTTTCTTTAAAGTTGATTGCCTGGTATGGATGAAAACTTCATTTTATTCCATGATAGTGTGTTCTAACTATCCTTCTATCTACTTCTGATCTGCTGAGCTGCTTCAAGGATACGTTGCTGACTTCTTTTTATTTGCTATCCTTGCAACCTTATTAAAGTTTAAAAGTAGAATCTTCAAATTCATTTTAAACTGCTATTACAATGACAATTGATGTCCAGCTGTTCTTCATTGACTGTCATATTTCTGCATGGATTGTCATATTTCTCTGTCTAGAGGACATTTCATATAATTATAAAAGTGAAATAAAATCAGCAAGGATTAATGACTAATGCAAATTGCATTTATGTCACATCAAGCTTTTAAGTGGCAACAGCAGTACCTAATCCCACTTCTTGTGTCAATTGTAATCTTGTTTTTTGGCATGATTTTAAATCTTGCTCGTCTTCATTGCTTTAGCTTAAATGAGGAAAAAAAGTATGTGTACTGTGCAGTTAATGGCCGGACTATCTTCACTATAATCCCTCTTATTATCTCTTCTTCATTACAAGTGCATTAATTGTTCATTCAGATTTGGTGTTTCTACATAGTTATGAACATTCCCATATAATTTGATTTCATTATTTTTTACGAGCTTACTGTAATGGAGTTAATGATAAAGCTTACTACACGCTTTAGTTGTCAAAAGAGTTGATTTTCTTAACATGTTGTAGTTGTTATATTTGTTATGGCTTAGTGCGTGTTAATAAATGGTGTACATCACAATTACAATCACCACGAACCATGAAATTTGCAAATGGTATTGGAGCCCTATGGATGAAAAAAATCTATCTCAAGCACTTTGGAACCTCAAACTCCTATGGCTACTATGCCTACAATTACAAAGATCAGTACTTGTCAAATTTGCACAGCTGTTACTTGTCTATTTTAACTTTTGTTGCTTCTTATTATAAATTTTCAGTTGTATGTCAGAATCATCCCTTTTTTTTAATCTTCATTGAAAGTACTTCTCATTCTGTAGCTGACTATGATGCATAGACACTTCAATTAGTAGGCGTTCCCCCGTGTCCGTGTTCTCATTTCCCCATGTCTGTACTACCTAAACACTTCAGTTTGGAAGGCAGACACTTCAATTAGAAGCTGTTTTTTCGTGTGCATGTCTGTGCTACCTAGATGGCTGATTTCCATATATTTGAAGAAGTCATTTTTAGGGTTCTGTATTTAATCTGAATATGATGTGTTCGGTATTAATCCTCTTTTGCTAGGATATACAGCTCTTATTCTCTAACATATCTCAATATGAGGATTGATGTGTTCTACTGAAATTTTCACTAGAATAGCTTACTTTTTTTTTTATTTCTTCTTATTGGAGAAGTCTCCATTATTATTAATTTTGTGTTTTATGCGTCTAATCTTTCCACATAAATATTTCCTTTTTATGATAATTTATTGCCTTCATGCTTAATGTCTTGTTCTAACAATCAAAAAATTTTGCAGGATAATTACTTGTTGGAACTTATTATGACTGATATGGGAAAAGGTATTTTGTTTGTATTTTCTTGTGTGTACTATGTAGAGATATATTTCCTCGGTTCACTGCTTGGTGTAATGGTAAAAGTCTTGAGTTTCTATCACAAGAATCTGAATGTTAGACATATATACTTCATGCAAAAATGCTGGAGTGTGGAATTCCTTTCATAAATTCTCTCTCCCATGACTTATTTTTGTTGTGACCTATCTAGGACTATTTGGTGCAATTGGCAAAAATCTTAGCTTTGCAACCAAGAGGGTTCAAGCTTTTGTTACGATATAACTTTCTGCTCAAGGTTCTAGGCTTCTGCAACGTTACACAAATTTCTTGATTCAGACTTTTTTTTGGTGTAACAGGTGATCCTGTTGGATTTTTCTCAGCTCCTTTAAATCAGATTGCAGTAAATGTCCAAGACAGCTTGACCTGGATAGATTTATTTCCTGCAAAAGACATGGTACAGCACCTTTTTATATTAATGTTTTTGTGTTGGGACGCTGCTTGTGTTTCTTCTCAACATCTATTACAGAATTCTGCTGACATACAATTACAGTATTAGCTATTGCCATGCAGACTGCAAATCTTGGAGATGAACAGAATAAGGCATCTGGAAGATTAAGATGTTCTGTGTTCTCATCACCTGGATCTGAAGTTGAGGATAGCAATGATTATTTTGTTGGTGGCAGAAAACCTGGATTTATACAGATCAGCCCTAGCATTGAAGGGCCTTGGACTACTGTGAGATTAAATTATGCTGCACCTGCTGCTTGCTGGCGACTAGGAAACCATGTTGTTGCCAGTGAAGTAAGTGTAAAGGACGGTAATAGATATGTGACAATAAGGTCTCTGGTTTCAGTACGCAATGATACAGACTTTATACTTGATTTGCACCTTGTATCCAAAGCTTCCAGTGATGCAAGTGAACCTGATGATTTACACAGCAATGGTACAGCTCAGACAGTTGAGTTCTTTGAAACTGAAATCTACAAACCGAACGCTGGTTGGGTTGGCTGCTCCAGTTATTCAGATGGTGGCGGTCAGCATGAGGTGAGTGATCAATATAAACCATTTCTCTTGGCCAACTTCCATAAAGTGTGTTTGGCCTGCATAGCACTTCCCACCCTAAAACAAAATTGTGCTACCTTCGTGGGATGACATTTCTGAGAAAAAAGACATTTTATAACAATTTACAAAGGATTGGTCAACAGATTTAGTATTAGAATATTATTTGCCTATTTTACTCTTACTTGCATTCAGTAGTTACTGGTGCCTGCATGAAGGCGCTCTATGATTTTGAATAACAGTAAAATACACTACTTTAGATGCTTCTGAACAAGGCCAGAAAGGACCGAGGAAAGCATTTTGTCCCACAAGTGATTAAAAAATAAAGCTAGGATATGGGCATTTCTTCCATCCAGTAGTTAATTCATAACTTGATAGAAAGAGGCCCAAGTCCTTTATACTTAAATATCATTTTTGCTGCTGCCAAAGTCTCTTGAAATTCATAGCATTTTTTTTGGCTTTCTCTATATTTATAGCAGTTTTCTTTTTTTTTTTTTGAGAAAGGTCTTGATCGTGCAACTAAGCATAGCCAAACACAGATTTAAAAATTAACTGTATCCAATTACTTTGTTATTTTTTGTGTTCTTTATCAGCATCTTCTGGCAGTTTACTGTGACAACTGTTTGCCACTCAGCCTTGTCCTTTACTTTGTGAGTCAAAACTGACAGATCATCGAATAAAGAACTTTCATGTGCTTCCTAAATTCAAGCTTTTATTGGAATGCTTTGAGATTGTTCACCTTTCAGTTTTGTTGCATTTAAGAATTCAAGTGACTTATATTGGTATGGTATCTTGTTTCTCATACCTTTCAATTATTCAGGCTATTTTTGGAGTTGAGTTGCCTTCATGCTGGGAATGGATTGATGATTGGCATTTGGATACATCAGCTGTCAATACTTCTGAAGGTTGGGTTTATTCTCCAGATGTTGAAACCCTAAAATGGCCTGAGTCATATGATCCTTTAAAATTTGTGAACCATGCAAGGCAAAGGAGATGGATCAGGAATCGGAGGAAAATATCAGGGGATGTAAAGAAAGTTATAGCTGTTGGGTCAGTTAAACCTGGAGATTCTATACCTCTTCCTTTATCAGGCTTAACACAATTTGGAAGGTATGTTTTGCAATTGAGACCTTCAAGTCTTGATAATTCTGATGGATATTCCTGGAGTTCTGTGGTAAAGAGGCCTGGTCAAATTGCACAAAATTGCAAGTCGAAAGGTTCTGAGATATGTGTATCAACTCTCACAGAGTCTGAGGAACTTTTATATTGCACACAGACAAGTGGGACCTCTTTAAATGGTTCCCACCGAATGTGGTTTTGTGTGAGCATAGAAGCCACAGAGATAGCAAAAGATGTTCGTTCTGATCCCATTCAGGATTGGAGTCTTGTGGTGAAGTCCCCATTATCTATCAGCAATTACCTTCCTCTTGCAGCTGAGTACTCTGTTCTTGAAATGCAAGCTACTGGCCATTTTGTTGCACGTGCTAGGGGAATATTTCCTCCTGGGAAATCTGTGAAGATTCATACTGCTGACATAGGAAAGCCTTTGTTTCTTTCACTGCTTCCACAAAGAGGGTGGCTGCCAATACAGGTGAGATTACAAAGCTAATATTGTATTTTCCTTTCTTTGTGGATAGTGTGCCATGCTGGCATCAAATGCGAGTAACTTTTGATACTCTCTTTTTCTTTTTTTTTTCTTTTCAAATACAGGAAGCTGTTCTTGTATCTCATCCTACTGGGCATCCATCTAAAACAATAAGCTTAAGGAGTTCAATTTCTGGAAGGTTCTGACATTCAATGTGTCATTATTTTTTGTTGATATGCATAAGTGCATAACATTTGCAGTCTGATATGCTTCCAAATCATTACATGTGCAGGATTGTTCAACTCATTCTTGAACAACATTATGACAAGGAACAGCCACCGCTGGCAAAGATCATTAGAGTCTATGCTCCTTATTGGTTTTCAATAGCCAGATGCCCTCCACTTACATATAGACTTGTAGATCTGGCAGGGAAAAGACATGCTTGGAAGATAGCTCTTCCGTTTGAATCCAAACACAACAGTGAAGTACTTCTTGGAGAAATGACAGAAGAGGAAATCTTTGAAGGCTATACAATTGCTTCAGCTCTAAACTTCAATACGTTGGGCCTGTCAGTAACAATTGCCCAAACTAGCCAAGACCAGCAATTTGGGCACGTTGCAGATCTTTCTCCACTTGGTGACATGGTAAAACATCAATTTAATTAATTATTGATCCATTATTTTCTAAATTAGACGATGTCCTAGTTAATTGCCCTTGGTTTTTTGGTTTTCAGGATGGATCACTAGATGTCTATGCTTATGATGATGGTGGTAACTGCACAAGGCTGTTTATTTCCACAAAACCATGTCCCTACCAATCTGTCCCTACTAAGGTATTTGCTGGATATGGACAATTTTAGATGTCTTCCAAGTTGAAAGTTGCTTAATTCGTTGTACTTTTCTTAGGTAATTTCTGTGCGGCCATTCATGACTTTTACAAACAGAATTGGTCAAGATTTATATATCAAGTTCAACGATGGTGATGAACCAAAGATCCTTCATGCATATGATTCAAGAACATCCTTTGTATATCGCAAAGAAGGTGGAATTGATAAACTCCAGGTGAGTTAGATGAAAGTATCTGGATTTCTCTTTTTCTTTCATTTCTTTTTGTTTTTTTCCTTGTTCACAACAGTGTTATTGCCTACAACTTGGCTCAAACAAATGCTGCTACTTTAATGTTTTGATTTGATGTGGGAACAAAGATACATTTTAAAATAAAAATATTTTATTTACAATTTCTTTTGTGATTTAGGTTGTAATTTAGTGTCACGTCAAAAGAATAGGGATAAAAGGGGTTCAACTTATGGTGACCTGAAAAGGAAAATTTCCAATTGAATTCAGGAAAAACAGACATTTTATGCCAATTTAATGGGAAATCAGGTTGACCAAATGATATTACAGTTGATTTTCAAAATAGAAGTCCCAACTAGCGAGTATCATCAAACCCAAGGGAAGATAGCAACATACCTTATTCAATGTCATCTTGTTCCTTGCTTGATATTTTATGAAACTTCAGTTAATGCAGTACCTTAGCTTGAATTTACTGTCATTGGGAATTTTATGCTTATAGTTAAACTAGAACTTAGAACAGAACCTTAACTTCAAGCTGATTAGAGGTCTGATTCACCTTTTCATTTTTTGGATTCTGTTCAACTTTTGGCATTTTTATAGACACAAAGCTGAGGTTTTTTAAATTTGCTGTGTATCAAAAAAGTAGCCTGCACTAAATATTCTCTTGGTAAGAGTGTATTACTGGTGATAAAAGAGAACAAATGTTGCAAAAATAAAAAGAATGAAAGTTCCTTCCAAGCAAAAAAGAGAAGTGATTGGAGGGTAGAGGAAAAAACAGAACAGCAAATAGTAAATTGCATACCACGCATGCAAATGGAGTTATTATATACAACTTAATGTTCTTTCCTTCTTTAGGTTAAAGTCTAAGTGTATTAAGAAAAACTGTTATGAGATGCCTTCATGTGAAATAGGAATTAGACAGAGTAAGATATATCACGAAAATGCTATCAATGAATAGATTTAGTAAAGTGATCCCATGAAAGATTCTTTTCTTTTGCAAATAAAGCTTTTTCTTATTGATCCACAAATAGCCATGGCGTCCTATAAATACTATTTTTTTTGCGTAGGGAGGAATTCAAGAACAGTTGACATTATCATATAAATTTATGGCAACATGAAAACATAATGTTGAGACTTACCAACTTATATAGGAAAGGGAAGGAAACCATGTAGCATAGACAACAGGACACTAATGATTTAGCTTTCATCCAAACCAAGAGTTTTACAATATTCCAGCTGTGTGCCATGAATTAAAAATTGTAAACTGGGTACTGTGTAGGTTCGTTTAGGAGATACAGAATGGTCATACCCTGTTCAAATTACAAAAGAGGACACCATCTTTCTGGTTTTGCGGAGATCAAATGGTACTCGAAACATTTTGAGGACAGAAATAAGAGGCTTTGAGGAAGGATCACGTTTTATAGTTGTATTCCGCCTTGGATCAACTGATGGTCCTATCAGGTACTGGTTTTCCACATCCATATACATAAGCACATTTCCTTTTGCAGTGTGACTAGCCTGTAATCTTTTCTGAACAGGATTGAGAATAGAACAGTTAGCAAGATGAGCATTCGCCAAACAGGATTTGGTGATGATGCATGGATTATGTTGGAACCACTGTCAACAACAAACTTTTCTTGGGATGATCCGTATGGACAAAAATTCATTGATGCCAAGATAGATTGTGATGGTGGAATTGGTATTTGGAAATTTGATTTGGAAAGCCCTGCAGTTTCTTCTGTAGAGAATGCTGAAACAGGATTGCAGGTCCAAATTGCCAATTTGGGGGATATCAAGGTCGCAAGGTTTAGACATAATTGGGGTTCAACTTCAAATGGAGAAAGCACATCTCTGACACCAACTTGCTATAGGGAAAATTCTGACAGGCATGCTCCAATAAATAATGACATCACACCTATAGAGCTTATAGTCGAGCTGGGAATGGTTGGGATTTCCTTTGTGGATCATAGACCAAAAGAGCTCTCATACTTATACTTTGAAAGAGTTTTCATATCATTCTCAACTGGCTATGATGGTGGGACAACAAGCAGGTATTGGTTCTTATGTTCAACTAGATTTATGATATCATTTAACATGAGGTATGCATGGGAACGTATATGGCCTGTAGGGAAAAGGAATAGAAATATTTAAATATTCATTTTAAATACATATAAATATGATGTCAATTTCATCATGAAAAATTGGGAATTCAATTTGGCTTACCTGATTCAGTTCATCTAATTGGAATAATATAGGAATCAGGTAGTAACGAAAACACTTTCTACATTGATTTCAGTTAGATTGTTCAATATGGCTCATCTATGACAAGTCAGTCAATTCACAATAGAAAAATGGATTTCCAGTTTGATTTATTCTGATTTGGCATATCTAATTTTGAATCACATGTGAATGGGCTTTTTGTGTGTATGGCCTGCAATTAATAATGCAAAAGGAATATGCTACTGATAGATTTCTGTGTAATAATTCAGTGTGCCTGCTACAACTAGAAAACTAGTTTTCTAACCAATCAATTATTTTAAGCATGGAGAATGTTAGCGTATTCTGTGTAACTGAAAACTTGTGAATTTTGAATTTGACTGATGCTGCTTTTTCCAAAGAACAAATCTAGGTAGTGCTGACTGCAGCCATGCAGTTTGGCCACTGTCACGCAATGGGCATGATTCAAAACCTTGCTTTCAATTCCTGAAACTAGCTTACCTTCATGCTTACAATCTCTATCTACTATCCAGTATATCCAACAATTGTCTCTTGTAATTCTCTTTTGCCTTTACTGACGTTATTTAAAGTTTATATTGTTGAAACTGAAGCTTCAGGACCAGGAGTTGAGTGTTTCATTGTGTTGTGCCCAGGTTCAAGCTCATTCTGGGTTATTTGCAGCTTGACAATGAGCTTCCTCTGACATTGATGCCAGTGGTGTTGGCACCTGAGAAGACCACTGATATGCATAATCCAGTTTTTAAGATGACTATAACAAAATGCAATGAGAGCACTGATGGCATCCAAATCTATCCATATGTATATATACGGGTAATGCTCATTAGAATAACACTTAGAATTCATAGTATGTTTTGTTTGGAACAGTATAATACATGTATTTCCTTATAAAAATCTATTTCAACTCTGTAGGTGACTGAGAAGGTCTGGAGGCTTAATATCCATGAACCTATTCTCTGGTCATTTGTTGATTTCTACAGCAATCTACAGCTTGATCGTCTTCCCAAAAGTTCTAGCGTCACGCAAGTTGATCCAGAGATACATGTAGGGTAAGATCCTCGTTTTCTAGTTCATATGTGATTGCACAGAAGTCAGTCTTGCCTCGGTGCAATTTTCAATTTCTGCATCTCAATCTTCTTGATTTCTTTGTCAACTGTTAGCCATTCTATTCTAGGCTTCCGGAAAAGCAAATATTTAAATATCAGTTAATTTCTAGAACCTTAGGATTAAGAACTCTTCAACTGGACATTGGGGTTCAGACCCCCATCCGCTCCTCTTTTTATCATGCACACAATTGATTAAAATCCTTATGTGCTCTTTCAATAAACTGAATATGTTATTTAGAACATATTGCAATATCTCACCAAAGGAACTTTTATATAGATTTTACTTCCGACAAAGTGTTCAAACTGTGATATTATCTCTTCATTACTTCCGACAAAGTGATCTGAGGTGATAGCTTAATATATTTTGGTTGAGCTATCTGTTTTCACTTGTTATTTCATCTTGTTTAATTGAACTGATGAATACCTGGCTCACAATGGAAAAATTAGTGATTTTTTGGGGAAGATACCATAGTGATGAGTCCTTTCCCTTTATTAGTGCATTATTGCAACACGTTCATCAGTATATAAGCTACATAGTTTTTTTTGGGGGGGCTTTTGGGCTTGATCTATTTACATGTCTTCCTCCCCCTCTCTCTGTAGGCTAATAGATGTTTCAGAAATACGATTGAAGGTGTCCCTAGAGACCGCACCAGCTCAGAGACCTCATGGGGTCCTAGGTGTATGGAGTCCAATTCTATCTGCTGTTGGAAATGCATTTAAAATTCAGGTCAGTTAAGTTTGCTTCAAAATGAACTGCATTGACAAGAAAATGTAATTATTATTATTTTTTTAAATGTAAACCCATGCTATGAATGATTTACCTTTAAGCGTCCATTGACTGCCACTGATCTTGTTGGTGCTAAATAAAAACACACACTTCCCAAACACCACCCTGGGGTCCGTTGTTCTCTCTCTCTCCCAACACACACACACACACAGACATATATTATGCATCACTAGCTGCTGCACATATTACCCCAAGGTTTGTTGTGAACTAACTTGTGTGAAAATCCAAAATATTTACTATTTCAGGTTCCTATTTTGAAGGAAAAAAATATATATATATTGATGTGTTAAACTAAGCTCGGCCTTTACATCCTAATTGTTGTGTTGAAATATGATATTTACTGTATGTATAAGAAAAAGTGTTTATAATAAAAAGATCTAAACCATTTGGTGAGGAGAGAAATATTACTGGACACAAGATTATCCATTTCTGCTCGCCTTTTGAACTCAGGCTTATCACAAAATGACAAGTTTGATGATATTGATGTGAACATTAGTTATTAAGAGGCTTACTTTGGTTTCAGCAATTTCAGATTACTTTTTCCAGTTCCTGTGGCTGGAAAAAAGATGGAGGAGCTTTTGTGTAAATGATTGCAAAATTTTTACATCTTGAAATAGAGTCAACAAAGGATGAAGATTTCAGATATGAGATGTGTGACATTTTGATATCTTTGATTTAGGTGCATCTGAGGAGGGTGATGCACAGAGACAGATTCATGCGAAAGAGTTCTATTTTCTCTGCCGTTGTAAACCGCATTTCGAGGGATCTGATCCATAATCCTTTGCATCTGTTATTTTCTTTAGACGTACTTGGTATGACAAGTTCAACTTTGGCTTCTCTTAGTAAAGGGTTTGCTGAACTTTCAACTGATGGACAATTTCTGCAATTACGCTCTAAGCAGGTAATTTTCTTAATTTTCTTTTTTAGTGTTCTCTGCAATCTAGCAAGTTCAACTTTGACATGAGAGCAGGTGGGATCAAGGAGAATCACTGGAGTAGGTGATGGAATTATTCAAGGAACAGAAGCTCTGGCACAAGGTGTTGCCTTCGGGGTATCTGGAGTTGTGACCAAGCCTGTTGAGAGTGCCAGACAAAATGGTCTTCTAGGACTTGCTCATGGTCTTGGGCAAGCATTCTTAGGAATTATTGTACAGCCAGTTAGCGGAGCTTTAGATTTTTTCTCATTGACTGTTGATGGGATTGGTGCAAGTTGTTCCAAATGTTTAGAGGTTCTTAATAACAAGTCCTCCTCCCAGAGAATTAGAAATCCTCGGGCTATTCATTCTGATTATGTACTCAGGGAGTATTCTGAGAGAGAAGCTGTTGGGCAGGTAGAGTTGCTATTGCTATTGTATCAGTTTGCTTTATTAGTGGTCAATATAACAAAGAAAATGATATGACCACAATAAATACATCTCCTATATGGTGTTCATACTGAAATTGTTGCAGATTGTTTCTGGTTATTTAATCAAATTTTGGCATGTCCCTCCCTAATAAATTAGCATTTTCAAGCAAAAATATTTTAACATATTTCAGAGAAAAATAATTTCTTCCTGTGTTGATGACCTAGATCTGATGGATGAAATATGTTGAGCATGGTTGTTAGGCTTTTATGTTTCTGTGTTTTATGAAATTGCATAAGATAGAGTTTCTGTAAGTTCCAACTGCATTAGCTTTTTCTTTCTCCTGTTAGTTTCCAGACGACTGAAAAAAAAAATGAACTTTTCTTTCTCCTGTTGTTTCCAGATGGTACTTTACCTTGCAGAAGCTAGTCGACGTTTTGGCTGTACTGAAATATTTAAGGAGCCCTCAAAATTTGCGTTATCTGACTATTTCGAAGAATTTTTTGTTGTGCCTCAACAGAGGATTGTTTTAGTGACCAACAAACGGGTCATGCTGCTGCAGGTTCATGAAAAAGACACAACTTTAGATCTTATTTATTTTGTTCTTTATGTTTATTTTCCTTTTGAAATAACATGTTAGTCTAATGAAAGTTTCTCTATGCTCTGCTGGTTTCTAGTGCCCGTCTCTAGACAAGATGGACAAGAAACCTTCCAAGATCATGTGGGATGTGTCATGGGAAGAGCTCATTGCCCTTGAGCTAGCAAAAGCAGGCTGCCGCCAACCTTCCCACTTACTCCTCCATCTCAAGAATTTTAGAAGATCAGAGAAGTTTGTTCAGGTGATAAAATGCAATGTTGAGGAAGAATCAGAGGGCACCGAACCTCAAGCTGTTAGGATATGTTCTGTGGTTCGTAATGTGTGGAAAGCATACCTGTCTGACATGAAAAATTTAATTCCAAAGGTTGTTATTTTATATAAACTTATAATTATTTTAGTCAGCGGATATGTAATCTCAGTGGAATGGTATCTGATTTGAATTTGATTTTAAAACCCTTAGTCTGATTAGTTTCTCCATGTTTTCTTGATTAGGTTCCTTCTAGTCAGAGACGTGTCTACTTTTCTTTAAGTGAAGCTGATGAGGGAGATCAGTGTACCCCTAGTAAATCAGTTGTTGAGTCTAGAGAGATATCTTCATCAAGTAATACATGTGATGAAAGGAAGTTTGTTGAACACAGTATCAACTTTTTGAAGATTTGGAGCAGTGAACAGGAATCTAAAGGTCGATGCAAATTGTGTAGGAACCAGGTGCCCTTCCATGTACCAAGCTAAGCCAGTTTAGTTTCTATTTTGTACTGGTTGGCTCATATCCCCGTGTACTAATGTGAAACATGAATCTGTTTTTCAGGTTCTGGAGGATGATAGAATATGTAGCATATGGAGACCCATTTGTCCCAGCGGGTAATTGTTTTCTTATTTTATGTTCTGCATCCATATTAACATGTATCATTAAAATAGTATAAACTTGCATATCACCATGTATCATCAAACTAAAACCTGGGATAAATATGAAGATTTCATTTTGTTGCCTGTTTCAAGTTTTAATGATTTCTTGGACCATGAGTTTCTACATTTAAAGTCACCTCTCATTGTTGATTGGGAATCCCATCGTTTTAGCACCTAGCTTCCAATATTTTTTTTTACCCATGTTATATTCTAATCCGCAGAGGCTGTTTACGCTCAATAAGATACTTATGCTGGAGCTTTTTTATTTTCTTTTCTTTTCCCAGGTATATCTCCATTGGGGATATAGCCCGTGTTGGTTTACACCCTCCAAATGTTGCTGCTACTTATCGTAAAATCGATAGATTGTTTGCTATCCCCATGGGTTATGATTTGGTGAGAAACCTTCAATTTATATATGAAAATATGATTGTGTGGAGATTTCAATATTCACAAATATTTCAAAGACATAATGTCTGGCTTAACATTTTGGAGTATGCAGGTGTGGAGGAATTGCATGGATGACTACAAGGCTTCAGTATCAATTTGGCATCCAAGGGCTCCTGAGGGATTTGTGTCTCCCGGATGTGTTGCTGTGGCTGGTTTTGAGGAGCCAGAACCCAGTTCAGTACGGTGTGTAGCAGAATCACTGGTGGAGCAAACAGAATTTGAAGAACAAAAGATTTGGTCAGCTCCGGATTCATATCCATGGGCTTGTCATGTTTATCAAGTTAAAAGTGATGCTCTTCACTTCGCTGCTCTAAGGCAAGTGAAAGAAGAATCTGTCTGGAAACCAACGAGGGTTATTGATGATCCTTACCCTTTGATAGAGTCCCTAGAAACTCAGTAGGAGCAGCTATTGTACGTTTTTTATTTGTAATTGCCATTTGGAAGATCACTTGATAAAAAAAGTAGCATCCGATTTTTGGGCGATATACAAAATAGAATACCACAATCATGTATAGAGTTTGTGTTTAAAACGTTCTTTTTGATATATGAAATAAAATTTTTTTCATTATCAGCCAAAGAACAGCTAATGCGCCACACCATCTGATGTGCCCTGATGGCTACAAATGCATTTTTTTTTTTTTACTTTTTTTCTTTCTTTTTTGTTTTAGGGTCCTTGAAAAGGAAGGCAATAGGTTTGGATCGTGAATGCTTTTCAAGAAAAGAATAGTATAATAAGATAAATTCCCTTTTTCGGAATACATAAATTCTAAATAATCCATCAAAAATTTCCTTTTCCCGAAATACATAAA
>CATIWK010202774.1:0-10306 GCA_949634005.1 Mallotus japonicus
TCATCAGACTCACCACATAACATAGAATCCCATTTCCAAGTCCAAGCAACAGTCTTCCCAGGTCAAGAGACCAGGCACCCTGTGAACATTTGTTGACCACTGACATTATGCTTTAAAACATAATATATTAAACTAAAAAAATATCATTAAGAAGAACTACATCTTAACTTGGGATTTATGAATAATTCATAATTTTGCTGTTATTTAATCACACAAGGACTTGATGCAAATTCTTTGTTATGCTACTGGTTAAGCACCAATGCCTTCAGCAAATTAACATGCCTTGTCATAGTAAATACCAAACAGTTCCTGTTGGTAATCAAAGGGAGAAACAATACAAGCAGAGCCCTCAAAAGAGGCAAGCAATACCTTTGAAAATGTTATAGCAAGCCACCCTACAATGCAGAATGTATTTGACAACCAAATTGCCTGTTTTAAATGATCAACAAAATCCAAGATTACGAGGCTAGTTGGGTGAGATCATTGATAGTTCAAAGGTAAGTAAAGGACTTTGGTTACTTACACCTCTTCGGCCAAAAAGATCTGCTATCTTCCCACATGATGCTGCACCCAATAGTCCCCCAATTGTCAATATTGAGCCAAAAAAGGAAAACTGCAAAGGGAAACAAAGATTATGTTAAACAAGTAGAATTTGAAGACGTGGTCGGTGAAAATTTGTGTGCTAGCATACCAAAACTTTGAGTTCTCAGTCAACATTCAACATTAAGAGATTCAATCAATTCAATCTTGCTGTTTCCACTACGCAAAACTCAAAGTTTAGATCACATGACATTCTCAATGTATTTAGCTTAACAATGTTGAGAGTGCACTAAAATGCTAGTGTTTGTCCAGGAAGGGGTGTAATCGAGCTGAGTCAAGTCGACACACTGCCAAGCTCGAGCTCGACTCGACTGTCAAACTCGAAGCTTGAGCTCGACTCGAACTCGATCGAGCTCTTCTTTTTGAAGTTCGAGCTCGACTCGATTAAAGAATTCATATATTCGAGCTCGACTCGATTAATTAAATAAAATTTTTAATTTTTTAAAATTATATGTTTTTAAAATATTTAAACTCGACTCGAGTTCGAACTCGAGCTCGAACTCGACTTGGTTAGCAAATATATATTTATAATTATATTAAAATAAAAGGGTAAAATAGTAAATATATTAAACTCGACTCGAACTCGATAGGCTCGATTAAGCTCGCGAGCCTATCGAGTCACATATTTAGGAGCTCGAGCTCGACTCGATAGTTTACTCGAGTAGCTCGAGCTCGAGCTCGACTAGACAATCATCGAGTCGATTTTAAGTTTTTTTCGAGTCGATCTCGAGTAGCTCACGAGCAGGCTTGGCTCGGTTACACCTCTAATCCTAATAGTATTTATAATAAAAAAATATAAGAATGTATGACAGCAGATGTGGTCAATCAAAGAGTCATCCAGTTACCTCAATTCTTCAAAAATCCAACTTTTTTTTCACTTTCATTGAAGATCAATTGAAGTTTTTCATCCCAATAATTAGTTTTATTGACTTTTTTTACCAATCTATTTGAAATGAAATACTATTATTTATAAAAAAAAAATGGTGGCGTATATGGATATAACTACCTTAAAATAATATGGTGAGAATGAACTTTTGCTCAGTTCGTACCAAGTCGTATTAATATTGAATTTATGCTAAATTTCGATCATGTGTTGCGACAAATTTGTTTTCAAATTTGGTCTGCCATTGCATTATTAATCTGTTGAATTCTTTTGATTTTTTTAATTAATAAAGAAGTTACACCAGAAACAGAAATAGGAGGTATCTATGCCCTTTAAAAATCTAATGAGTTCATAAATTAACAATGGTAAAGTTCGAATGTTATATTTTATGATGTCTTTGACGAGAAATGACTACTAAATTACTACCTTAGTGATGAATTACTTTTGATTTTTAATATTTAAACTTTCTCATTATTACTTCTTGAAAAATAATGGCTTCAGTAATTAGCGTATTTTTAACTATTCTTTTCTCAAAGTGTAGTTTTAGAAGAGTAGAAGAGTAAAAAAAAAATGAGAAGCTTGATCTTATGTTGTAAGCGGATGAGGATTAGACAGGTTGGTCTAAGTGGAGAGATTGAGATCAAAAAGTTTTGGACTCGAATCCTAGAGGTATAAAAGTTTTGAACTAAAATGTTGTTGTTTACACACCTTAGGATATATATATATATATAGTTCTAGAGGTGTAAAATTCTTGAATTAAAATGTTCTTGTATAAAGTATAACAATAATAATACTAATAGTTTAGTTGTTGTTGTAGTTATAGTTAATGATTTTATTTCGTTAATATATTCTATCTGGTTCGTGACTTAATAGATAATAATCGGAAAAGCTGGAGAAGGGATGTGCTGCGCTAGTTGTTCACTCAAGAGGAGGTGGGAGCGATAGAACAGGTTCCGATTAGAGGGAACCAAAGAGTGGACCGTACGGTATGGCATTTTGAGAAGAAAGGAAAGTATACGATCAAATCTGGTTACAATTGGCTCAAAGGAAGATATTATAATGCAAGCGCAAGGAACCAACCAAATGCTTCATCAAATTCAAACCCTGTAATTTGGAAAGCAATTTGGAAGCTTAAAACTCCAGATAAGATAAAACATTTTTGTTTCGAGGTGTGTTAAAGATTCAATAGCTACGAGGTCAAACTTGAAAGCTAGAGGTTGTAAACTAATCGAGGTATGTGAAATTTGTGGGGTGGATATTGAAACTATAGAGCATGTATTTTTCTTTGTCCCAAGGCAAGATTAATATGGTTCGGTTCAGGTCTGAATTACAAACCTGATTCTTGTGGATTTAGCTCTTTTAGACTATGCTGGTTAAATGCTATGGAATTGTTAGGACAAGGTCCATCAGACAATAGATTGGAATTGGCAGCTTGTGTCTGCTGGAATGTGTGGAAAAACAGGAACCAAAATATATTCCAAGAAAAGGATTGTGATCCGATGAAGCTAATCACAAATCCACCAACAATGGTGTGAATGGGTTAGAGTTAGTGAAGAAGCGCCCTCCAACGTCAGTACGAATACAATAAGAGAAGTAGAAACGCAATCTTGGGAGCCTCCAAGAAGAAACTAGGTTAAAATCAATTGTGATGCGTCATACAGGCATGACAAGCAAGAAGTTCAATTAGCCTTTGTATGTAGAAATGAAATATGCAAAATTCTGCAAGTAGAGGCCACAATTATAAAATGCAGATCCCAACTAGTGGTAGAAGCATTGGCTACAAGGGAAGCCTGTCAGTTCGTTGCGAACAGGGACTTGAAGGATGTCGTTATTGAATCAGATGCTAGTTTGCTAGTTAATGCTGTATACAGTGATTTTGATGAAGTGGATTGGGAAATCAAAGCTATGGTAGAAGAGATTCAAGAGCTGGTGATCAGATCAAGAGGAGGAATAAAAGTAAGAAAGATCAATAGAAAAGCTAATCAAGTAGTAGACTGGATGTCAAAGAGTGATTTTCTTGTAAAAAACACAGAAAGATGGAGCAATATGCCATGTAATCTTATCAGTCTTATAGAGCATGATGCTCGAGCTTGTATTATTGTTTAGTTGTTAATGAAATTTCTTATTGACAAAAAAAAAAAAATAGTTAATGATAGTTTTAGTATTATACTCTCTTCGTTCCATTCTAATTGTCTTTTAAGAAAATATAATTTATTCCACTTCAATTATCTTTTTGAGATTACCAATAAAAAATAAATTATTCTTTCCAAATTTACCCTTATCTTGTTTTTAGAGAAAGTTTTCTATTAGAATAATTGTAATTCACACTAATTTTTAGTTTTTTTAGAAGAGAGTTATATAGTCATTTACACCTATAATTATGTCTATTAAATAGAATTGTTAATCTTTGTGATACCTTTTTAAAAGAGAATTGAAATGAAACAAAGAGACTAATAGTATTGTAATTGTTGTATTTCCTCGATTTCGAGAAAGACCCTCTCAGAAAAAATCTTATGTTGTAAAGTGATTGGACCGTTAATTGCAGGTGATATGCCTATTGATGATCATGTGGTGCAAATTCCTCCTCAATGATATAATGAGCATTGTTCATTCTCATTTAGTTAAAATTTAATTTTTAATCTTTTGCCTTCATTTGTTAAAAAAAAAAATTAAATTATTTATAACCAATCGTTTCCTTGTTTACTACATTAATAAAATATAAATTATGATAGATTTTTTTTTTTAAAGTTTTCCAAATGCCTTATGAGATACTCCATCTGTTCCTAAATAATTGTAGTTTTAGAAGTCTAATTTTGTTTCTAAATAATTGTTTTTAAGTTATCAATACATTTTAACTATTTTTTTTTCTAATTCACCCTTATTTAATATAGGAGAATTAATTGAATAGATATCTACTCATTTTGAAACTCTATATAAAGCTAATAATTGGTTGAGGGGTAGTGTAGTATTTTATACATATATTAAATACAATCCTTAATCTATGTGAAGAATCCTTAAACGATAATTATTTAGGAACAGAGGGAATAACATTTTTAATTATTATTATTTCTTTAAAATAAAATGTATTTCATATATTGGCATGATATTTTTGATGAAAAATTATTTTTTAAATTCTGAATGCAATAATTAAAATTCAAAAAATTAAACAAAGCTAATTTTTGGAATTATTCCTTTTCTTATATAAATTTGAAGTTCATGAAAATTCAATCCCCTCGTGGCCTTGTTGATATGGTAACACTTTCTCATGAGTCCCATTTCTTTACTATATATTCCAAAACCGAACACAAAAACAATTTTTTTTAAACAACTATTCAAAGTTTCATAATTTTTATTAATTAATTGCACAGAATTATAAAAAGTAATAAAAACTTTTCTGACAATTAATTTAAAATTTATACTTTGAGAATAGCTCTTCTGAGTTCATCCGAATAATTATTCATGACAAATAGAATTTCAATAGGCACTAATTAGGATTGTAAATGAGCTGAATTATTTATGAATTATCTAAAATTTAATTTGATAAAAGTTTGTTATTATATATTAAAACTCATTTAATAAAAATATTAAGTTCAACCTATACAAAACTCAACTCATAAATCTCGTGAATAGACTCGAATAAAAACTCACAAACTAATTCATAATTTTAATATATTAATAATTTAATATAAGTAAGATATATAATATATAAATTTTTGTTCGTAATAAATGTAAAGAACATTTAAAGGTATATATTATTAGAATAAAGTCATATTCTTTTTTTTATATGTATTATACTTTATTTAATAAATAATTTATTTTAAATTTTTATGAATAATTTTAATTTATAAGTTTATATTTTTAAAAATTTTAAAATTTGTTTAAATTAGTGGATACCAAATGTCATAACGATTTTAGTTCCATTATAAACATAATAAATTCGAATTAATCAAAGTTCGGCTTGATTTAACTTGTTTACACCTAGCACAAATGAAAAAAAAGTCTTTTATTTTTTTATTTTTTTCTATAAAAAAAATCAAGGTAACACATAAATACAACTGCTCCGCAAAGCTGATTTGTCCAGATTACGGGAAGAAAAAGGAAAAATCAAACAATTGAAAAGTGGACAAAATGCTCAATCCAATTTTCCACATCACTAAACAGACAAATTTGAGATCATAAGCTGACATCACTTCCTCTTCTGACCTGGCCGCCACCTTCAATTGACCCATGTGTCATTTTAGTGGACCCCACTTCAACTTAAAAATGCAATAAGAAACTGCCATGCCCATGCCTCCCCAATCTCCTGCTCTTTTTACCTTGCTGTCCTTTTTTATTTTTTTAACATTTTATCAGCAACTGTAAATTTAACATTTCACCTTTTACTGTTTATTAGTAAAATCCTACTAATCTCTCTGGTGCCTGTATATAAAGGGACAGCCAGGCTTCATGTTTTAGGTACCCCAGTATGCACTTATAGAGCATTACACAAGCATACAACAAACGAAAGTCTCACAAAACTAGCTCAAACCCAAACCAAATTCACATGGATTACTTCAACTTTCACTCCCCGAATTCCGAATTTTCATCGGAATCCTCTTTCGGATCGCCGGATTCCTTCTACAGCCATTCCTTTAATAACGGGTCCCTCCCTTTCAATGAAAATGATTCGGAGGAAATGCTTCTTTATGGTCTAATCTCAGAGGCTACTCAAGAAACATCAAAAGTAGCTTACTCCAATAGGATTCATATCAAAGAAGAAGAGGTTAGTTCAGTAATCAAAGAAAATTCCAAGAAAGAGAAGTCGTACAGAGGTGTTAGGAGGCGGCCATGGGGGAAATTCGCGGCTGAGATAAGGGATTCAACAAGGCATGGAATAAGGGTATGGTTAGGAACATTTGATAGTGCAGAGGCAGCTGCTCTGGCTTATGATCAAGCTGCTTTTTCGATGCGAGGACCCAGTGCTATACTCAATTTCCCAGTTGAAAGGGTAAAAGAATCACTTAAAGAAATGAAGTATAGTGATGAAGATGGTTGCTCCCCTGTAGTTGCTCTTAAAAGAAAGCATTCTATGAGGAGAAAAATGATGAGTAGAGCAAACAAAAAAGACAGAGATATGAGGATTGAAAATGTGGTGGTTTTGGAGGATTTGGGTGCTGATTATTTGGAACAACTTCTCGTTTCTTCTTCTGATCATAGTCAGAATGATACTAGACCTTGGTGAACTAAATTAATTACCTGATCATCAAGCTCAATGATCTTCCTCTCTTTGTGGGTTATTTTCTTGGTTTTTTTTGTGGGGTTTCTTTTTCTCCTCCACAGCTAGCTTAAGCCTCATTGCAATGGTAGGAATGATTAGATGTGTATCTTAATTAGTATCTTATCTTAATATCTTTCTTCATTTTATTTTTTTTCCCTTTTTGATCTCTTGTAAATTATATAAGGGATTAGAGATATTGTAGTGTGTTGTGGGCCTCGACCACTTAAGTATCAATGAAATGAAAATGCATGACTGTTTCTTCTATATTTTTGTCTTTGCTGGTTTGGTTTTCGTATAGCACCAAACCTTCTTTCAAGACTTTGAAGTTGCACCAGCAAATAATGCTAATGTTGCACTCTGTCAAAATCAGAACAGAGCAACCCATTCCCTATAATCACAACAACTTTTAGCCCTTGAATTCATATTGAATAACTCAAATTGGTCACTTCTCTATTAGCATTCATGCATTATTCTTTGTTTTATTGAAAAGCAGGATGCATGGTGTATTTGTAGGCAAATCTCATGCATATGTTTGTCTATCAAGGTACTCTTTAACGTGATTGGTTAATTATTATCTAGAAAAATTACATATTTTTATGTAACAAAAACAAGAGCAGAACGTGCATATATCTTTACAAATGTTAAATTTTATATATAAATTCGGTTATTTTTGTACAACATGCATATCATATTATGACTATCAATATTTATGTTTTAATAAATATTTAATCTCCATGCAAAATGAGTTATTTTATACATAAACAAATTATATACGATTTTAGAAGTGAACTTATCATTAATGATAATTTGATTCCAATAATAAGAAGTTTGGATTCTCTTGAATAAAATTTCAGGTTTGAGTTTTATGTATAGAGAAAATATAGGTATTAAAAGAATTTTTCTCACTTTATTGGATCATCCGGCTAGAACTCTAAAATAATTAGAATTCTTATAAACTACCGGAAATATTAGATAAAAAAAATTATATTTATCAATATTTGTTGGTTCAAGTGTCGAGAAATTTAAATTTTTTTAAGTAAGATCTTAAATTTAAATCTTATATATGGAAAAAAATAAGGAGAGTTTTACCTCTTAGGTACATCCAACTTAAGTCTAAATTAGTCATAACCATAGTGGCCATTGAGATAGAGAAAAAAATCTATTTAAGAGTGAGATTTCCCTTTTCCCTTTTCCCTTTTCCCTTTTCCTTTTAAAATTTGTGGCCTTAACTTTTACTTTATTGTATTCATACTCATAAAAGTAGCTTGGTGCATCATAGTTGGTGAACTTCAACCTTAAAATTAAAGTAATTTTTCCTTTTTGTTATTAGACAAACTATATCTTTTTCAAGGGTGATGAACTTAAATCTATGCAAGAACAACATTTTCTTTTATAGAAACTGTTATGGAGAGGTGGATTTTGGGTTTGACAAGCAATTTGAAATTAGTTGCTTTTTTTTTTACTTGAACATTGAAAGATGATTATTCATCTTTTTTTTAGTAACAAAATCCACTTGAATAAAAATAGTATTTTCTAGTAACTCAATATCCAATGTGCCACCTACTATATAAATTTCAAAGTAGTAAGGAACATTTGAAAAATCAATATGCACATGTTAAAGAAAAAGAAAGAATATTCTTGTTTCAAGTAAACAATATACTATATATAAAATGAGACCTCAAAAAAGAAAAAGCAAAATAGAATGCTTAATGTAACCAAACTAAAGAAATAAAGAAAAAAATAGGCTGGCTGTATTCTTTTTTTTTTTTTGCCAAATGGCTGGCTGTAAACGTACCTTAAAATATTAATTTATTAATGGGTCTTAGGCTAATTGCTATAGTTACTGTGAAAAATACTATTTGGATCCAACTTCAATTCAAAAGAATGTTATCTTAGGTCTCTTCATATTGGCTGGAAGTGGAATTGATATTTGCCAGATGAGACCCATCTATATTACAACGTATTTAACCAACCAAAAAAACAAATAAATACGAGATTTATCTTATACCCTTCTAAAGAATAAAGAAGCCTAATAACCACACATTTTTTTTTTTTGTGAATTTTCAATTTATTCAAAATTTTTAATTTTGATAATTTCTAACCTATTTTTATTTTTCAGTTCCAATTCTAACCGACTTTAATGCAATTAATGTAAGCATTTCATTTTTAACTAATGTGGCAACATGTAGTTAAAATTAATATTACTGATATTATTAATTAACATGTTTCTTTATTATTATTTTTTAATCTCAATTACTGATATTTAAAATTTATTGGATTCTAATTAATTTTATCTCAACAAGATGATGTTTAAGTGAAAATATCTTCCTAACAATTGATCTCAAAAATTGTTGCTCTCTTTATTATAATTTTAAAGATTAAAAAAAATTGCAATACTCATATTATGGATATTTTGAAACTTTATTTATTCTTAACTCAAAATTTCAATTAAGATATGTAATTTATATTATTTCAAATATGAATTTCAAATCATCGAGTCAATGAAATTGAATCTTATCTATTTTCATAAAACAAATATTGAATATCTTCTAAAATTTGATCTTCACGGATCTGTTTTCTACATATTAGTGGTCAAATTTTAATTTTAGAATTCATAATTGCTAATTATTTTATTTATTTGAAAGAAGTTAAGAAGTGACCTAATTCTACATAAGTTGTTAATTTCAAATAATTATCCACTATTTAAGGTGTGGCTGTGGATTCAAATCAAGGGCACTATGGCAGGAACATTCCAAGAAACATCGTTCAGTCAATTTAATCACTTAATATTAGGCAAGTAAATCACTAATCTTTAGTTGATAATTTTCAACTAGTTGATAGTCCTTTAGAATTTCTCTACTCTTATAATTTTTCAGTTAATTGAAATTTGGCTCTCAGTTCTAATTATTTTGATTAGAACATTATTGTTTTAATCATATTAATTAGTATTATTATTATTTTTAATCAACAAAGTTTCAATCTGATGTAAATTTAACAAAAAATTATTTTTCTATATTTAAATTATTGATGTTCAAAGTTCAATTGATTTTAATTAATTCGGTTCAACCTGAACTCAATTATAAAAGTAAATAAAAATTCTTAAATTAATTTTATGCTACTACATATATTATAATTCAAATTTAAAATGCACAAAAATAATTTTCTATTAATTAATTTTAAAATTATATTTCAAGAACAACTAGGTTTATTTTTTTTTTTAAAAAAAAAAACTTAGACATTAAGTCGTTTATATAGCAAATGACAAACATTAATTATTCATATTATATTATCATCATTATTATTGAATATAATATAGGAAGCAAAAGCAACGATATTAGTTCGTTCAAAACAAAAAAGCAATGATATTAGTCACGTGACATTTGATTGTTCTAAATGCAACCAAAGATTAAAATTCTAGTTCTAGGTGGTCAATTTTATATGCAGTCAAACAAAGCCTTATTTTCTTGTTGAAGTATTTATAAAGTGTAGTATGTATTATGGCAATATCATGATTTTCCTTTGATAGATAAGAAGCATCACTTTCAATCCTATATGGTTAACCGAAC
>CATIWK010202817.1:0-21628 GCA_949634005.1 Mallotus japonicus
TTGTCCATATACACATGAAGAAAATGGAATTTCAGAGTGTAAAATTCGTCACATTATTGATAATGGTCTCACACTTTTGGCACATGCTCAAATTCCATTAAGATTTTGGCCATATTCTTTTCAGACTAGTGTCCAATTAATTAATTATATGCCTAGTAGAGTTCTTTACAAATTAAATCCTTTTGAATTATTATATCAAAAGTCACCAAAATACACTGATTTAAAAATTTTTGGGTGTGCCGTCTATCCATGGCTTAGACCTTACAATAAAAATAAATTTTCATTCTGCACTCATCGATGTGTGTATCTTGGTCACTCTCCAACTCATCATGGTCATCTTTGTCTAGATATTCAAAAGGATCGTGTATATGTTGCTAGGCATATTTAGTTTGATGAAAGTGTATTCCTTTTCAAACACTCTTCAACCAATTCCTCTTTGAACTCTACCACCTCAACTCATCAGTGGATTACAGTCTCATCCTCATCTGGTGCGCATACTACAGGTATTGTTCCTAATCTTTTGCTCTTATCTCTTCCTTCAACTACATCCACTACTACTAATTCCAATCGTTCCCCATCCTCACCCGATCACTCCTCTCTTTCTCCTGTCCTATCCTTGTTCCAACGTGCAACTTCATTGTGACAACATTGGTGCAATATATCTTACCTCAAACCCTTATTTTCCATGCACGTACAAAGCACATTGAGCTCAATTTCCACTTTGTTCGTGAGCAAGTCTCCAATGGGTTCCTCAAAGTTCAATTTGTTTCTTCACAAGAGCAACTTGCAGACTTGTTTACCAAGCCCCTCTCCATCACTCAATTCCATTATCTCTCAGCCAAGCTTCCTCTTTGTGATGATCCTGGGCTTGCGCAGGGGGGGGGTGTTAGGATACTTACCTCTGATTAGGATTCTTGTGTTTGAGTTTCACATAAACTCTTTATTAATTTGTAGTCATCCTTTTTCCACTTCCTGTATTATATATATCTTTGTAATTCTTCTTATTGAAATATACAAAACCTATAAGGTTTACAATGTTGACACTAATCTCACATTTGGCTTAGGCGATCTCGGTCTAAAGGGTCCAGGAGGTCAGGTGGGTCAAGCTACGGGTGGTGCAGCACGTCAGAAGCTGGTGCCTACTCATCACATGCAGCATGGAGTGACGAGGGGGCATGAGATTCCTATCATCTCGAACTTGAAGGAGCATGTATGGGTGCTTCACCGTCAGCAGGTTAGTACCTCAAACTTGTTTTCATTTTTTTTTTGCTATATCTCTCCTTGCTAAGATTTAGCTCCTTTGCACATTCGGCGAGACTTAGAGACAGGGTTTGCTAGGGTTTTACTTCCCTTAGACTGTATGCTAGGACTTGTTTGCCATATTTCCCATCCTAATTATGTGATTTTTTTTTACCTGTAAATGATAAGTAAACCGTAGTTAGTGTTGATTTAAGTAGAAAAGATTTATGAGTAAGAACCTATGTTTTGTTGACTTCCCTTTTTAAAGCCTAGTGACCCACTTGGTTCTGCCTGGTAGCTTTACTGGAGCTAAGAGTCTTTACCGGAAGCTATCTGCTGAGGTTCGAGATCGGGTGCATGGTCTTAGCTTCGACGGTATTCTAGTCAATCTACTGGAGGGACCAGAGTCATTTAAGAGCAGACATGCAGCGATGATTGCTCTGGTGGAGAGGTGGTCAGACTACACACACACCTTCCACTTCTAGTTCGGGGAGATGATGATTATGCCCCTGGATTTCTCGGCTATCATGGGCTTTACTTTTGCTGGTTAGCGGATCCCTTTTGATCTCTCGGAGGACCCTACGACATTATGTCACGACTTGCTGGGCTGCCCACCTGAGTTTAGAGTTGGTCGGGGAGGTCTGATCTCTTATGATTAGCTTTTGCCGGTGTGTGACAGTGCTACTGGAGATGGTGTTGTCAGTATCGAGAGGCATGCTTAGTGCTTCATCTTTTACTTGATGAGCACAATGGTGTTCCCCAACGCGAACAATACTGGCGGCTCTTGGTTGCTTCCACTCCTACAGGACTTTGATGCCTTATAGGGCTATGATGCCTATGGTTATCTTCTTCACGGCTTGGACGACGCATGCAGGGATAGCTCGAGGATCTGCGGCGTGCCTTTGATGGTTAATGTGAGTTGCTTTAGATGCTTTACTGTTCTTTTTTTTCCTTTGTTTCGAGTGTACTATTCCTGATGTATCCTCTTTGCAGATTTGGGCCTTCGAGTTTCATGTGTTGGCTCCTTTTATCATTACTGGGATACGTGAGGGGTTCCCATGCTTTCCCATTTGGACTGCTCAGCCTTGGAGGGGCTCCGTGAAGTCTATGGAGGCTACCCGCGCTACTCTTACTAAGTTGACATTCGATTAGGTTGGTGCTTTCTCGCTTTTTCTTTTTACTTTTCCTGTTTTGAACTTCTTATATTCTATTTCTGATAGCTGTTTCTGGTTGCAGATACATCTTCGATACTGGTAGCAAGGCTATCCCATGGATTTCTAAGCGACGATGTAGGGAGATTACTGGCAGGTGGATACTGTTTGTGACGCTTGTTGATCTTGCCTGGTAACTGGTTCTTGGGACCTACTGGCTATTGCGTCCTTCATCCTCCTCTTTTTAACATGTTCTGGGTGAAGGACATAGTGGGCCCCACTCCGGAGGAGGCATTGGTCGGGACCGATCATCGGTTGTACCTGGAGCCGGAGGGTGTCTCGTATCTTGAGAGTCTCATTCCTCGCCTGATTAACAACGTCACGAGAAACTTCATGATTGCTTCGCCTACTGCTGCTGTGGGTGTTTCTTCTTCATCTGCCCATCAGGTATGCCTTGTTTCTTTATGCTATTTCTGCATTACTTATTCTTTCATTCTGACCTTCTTTTATATGTTTTTAGTAGCCTTGCTTGAAGAGGTCTCGTGCCAGGAGCGCTGATGAGACTTCAGGTGGTGCTGGAGCTACAATTGATGCCCCCGCAGAGATTGTTCAGATGATCTCTACGGTAGCTGTACTGCCACTACTCCCTGTGGTTTGGGCACATAATATCCATGGCGAGCTGGTGGTCCTTGTATCTACTGAGCTTGTGAGTTTCGTCCCTGAGGATGCGACCTATGTAAGATTCTGTCTGCCTTTCCTGCTTCAATATTTCAGGTTTGTCATTTATTGACTATTCTGTTTACAGGTTCCTCGAGACACTGCCACGTATTGGTATTAGCGTGCTTCAGGCTTGATGAGCCACTATGTGCATTACTCGATGGAGGCTCATGTAAGTCTCTTACACTCTGGCTCATTTTCCTGTTCCAATCATGCAATGATATGTATGTGTATGTTATGTATGCATATGTGCTAATGCATGTATGTTATGATGATGCAGCTTGAGCATGCGAGGCTGATGCGGGAGCGAGACGAGACCATCTGTCATCTGGAGTCGGTTCGCCAACAGGAGGGTGCTTACTACCAGCGCGAGATCCAGAGACTGCGGGCCGAGCTAGAAGGGCTGAGGGTTCGTGATGTCGGACCTAGAAGGAGAGGATCTCCAGATATCGGTGACGATGATGATGCCCCCTTTTTGTTATTTTTTTTACTGTACTGATAGGAAATTTTAGACATTTCTGAGATGTAGTTTATTGACAAACTATTTATGAGGCCTTTGATGATGCTTTGATCTTTGTTGTGCTTTCCTCTGTCTTGTTCTATTTACTTGCCATACTGTAAGCACCCAATTCCGGGATGATTTGAATGTGGATACGATGATGAAAATATGATCAAAATTAGTATTCGGGTTTCGATTTTGAATCTCAAGGACTTTATTGCTAGGTTTTAAAAGTTCTTTTAAGGACCTAATTGAAAATTTTCTTTTTCTTTTATAGGTCAATTTTGAAATTTAAAAATATTAAAAAGGGGCTAAAGTGTAAATAATTTCCAATCGAAATTGTATAATTCCGACCAGAATTATATATTTTCAATTGAAAATATGTAATTTTGATCGGAAATGCACATTTTCGATCAGAATTCCACATTTTCGATCTGAATTGCACACTCCCGATCGGTTTTCGAAGCTGTTTTACGTGTTTTAATTTTCTAAAATTAATTTTTCTTGATTTTGATTGGTCTAGAAATAAAATTGGAGTTATATAATGACTCTGATTAGTGATAATCATAGATTATCATTGTTTTATTGAATTTAAAAAGGATTTTGTCTCCTATTATCAAATTGCAAGAGGAGAACAACTCACCTGAACCTAAATTTTCTAGGTTTACTTCCTCTATATAAGTGTATTATTTTACACAGAAAGGAAGAGGTCTTTAAGAAAAATCATACAGAGAGAAAAATCATAGAAAAATCATATATCTTACTTTTGTTTTCATGCAAGCAAGCAATACTTGAGAAGGAAGATCAATCCAAGAACTTAATTTCAAGCAACCAAACGGTAAATCAATAAAACTCTGAGGAGAAATTAAACAGCATCACATTCATCTTCATCTTTTCTTTTTTCTTTTATTATTTTTGTTTTACTTTTCTTTTAATTTTTTTGTTATTTTATTTTATTTTAATTCTTTCCTTTCTAACTTTTCATTTTCTTATTCTTTGATTTCGTGGGAGATTCAAAACTATGGAGTAGTCATGAGATCAAAACTGAACTAGTCTATAAAAATCCATGAAAAGACATGGACACAACCTAGTTTGTTTTAATCCATGTTTTATTATTTGCTTTATTATTTATTGTATGCTTAGTTTTTTTTGTTTGTTTGTTTTTCATTTTTTTATATGTTAATTTTTATGATATGATTGTAATAACCCCATTAGTGGGATCATAATGAAATCTTTTGTTTTTTTATTATTTAATTTGATTAGTAAAATAAGTTTAATTTTGTAAAAACCCTAATTAGAATTAATGGAGGTTGTAGTAAATTTAACTTGCATGAAATTGAAATAGGGTTAGATATTATTTGAAAGCATGTTTTAATTATTTTATTTATTTGTTATGGTTTTTTTTGTTTTAATTGTTTTGTTTAATTTGATTTTATATTATATTTTTTATTTAGTTTATTTATTGATTTAATTTATCTTTATGATTATGAATATGATTGTTTGTTGCGTTTTCTTTAAGCTCATAATTTTTAGGTTTTTAGGTTAATAACTAAATTCACCTTTTATTTAATTAGGTTTGATAATTTAATTAGGTTTTAAGGTTAATTAATTAAAATTGATTTTAGGCCCATAATTGATTAAGATTTTAGGTTAGAAATAATTTAGGCCCATCTAGTTAATGTAGATATAGGCCCTCTTTAGCTTAATTTAATTAATTAGGCTTAGCTCATTTAATAAAGCGTTTTTCATAATTTGTAGAATTAGGCTCAGTTTAGATTTAAAATATGTAGAACTAGACCCATTAACTTTAAGCCTTCTTCATAATTTATAGACTTAGGCTTATTTTTAGAATTAAAATAAATAGACTTAGGCTCATTTAATTTAAAATTAAATAGGAATTAGGCCCATTAGCTTTTAGGCTCACTTGTAAATTAAAACATGTAAACTTAGCCCATTCAATTAAAATATTGTAGATTAGACCGTTCTTAGGGATTATGAGCTTAAATGAATGCATTGTTTATATATTTTTTCATGACTAGTTTTCCTGGAGTTGATTGTTAAATAAGGGTTTATATGAAAGTACATGTAATTATAGGATAAGATAGTAATTAATGAAGCAATTCTAAATGAACATGAGACTGAAAGAAGTTGGTATTCTGTATCCAGAATCTTCCTGGTTGTGGTGCTAACTTTCTTTTAGAGAATCGAGTTATCACCACCATCGAATTGTCCCAGTTATTACCCTAGGTGGTGACTCCTCATCTCCATGATATGTCTTTGTGATATAGTAGTGTGTTCCCTTGAGCCCTGAGCTCAAACAGTGTCACGGTTGTAATAAACTTGGACGCGCACTAAACCCCACTGTCTACAGTGGCGACTCCACTGGGGATAAGAGATATTGATTCTACTTGTGTTCTTTGAAATTATTTTATTAAATATTATTTTATGCTTGCATTCATTCTTGCATGTCCCTACTAACCGATGGCGTTGGGATTGTAGATTGGCTAACCATCACTCTTCGCCTTAACTCGGTTTAAGAGAGATTACCGAGCTCATCTGATTAGAGTCTGTGACCCAAGTTTAAAGGGGTGTAGTCTTCTTTGGAGTTTGCAAAGGATGCCAGGCCCCTCTGACCTTGGCCTGTAGCTCAAGTCTTGAAGGAGGGCATCTTGCTAAGGGAACCTTGACCTTTTACCAGACCCAGCTCATATAATGGCTTAGTAATTTCCCTTAGGATCTACTCAAATTGCTTGTGTATGTTGCCATGAGGTATTTCTATTTATAAAGGCCCAAGCCCATACTTTAGAAGCCCTTCAAGGCTAATAAAGATTGGACTTTACTTTTATACCTAGAAATACTGCTTCTATGCTTTTATTGCTTTGAGAGATTTATCATGTTCGTCGGTACTTGATATCCTCTGTTGATATTAAGGCCTAGACCAAAAATTCTAAGAAAATAGACTCACCATTATATTCATGTGTGGAAGGAATAAGGTTGGAAGGATGTATGTTGTACACTTGACTTGATACTTGACTTAACTTGTTATGTGCTACTTATTGCATAACATGTGCATCATGCATACATGCATCACACTAACACCTTGTCTTGTAGCCATCATAGAGTCGTCTGAGTCATCCTGTTTTTGGAAACGAAAAGGTGGCAATTGGAGAGAGATACTTCAAGTCTGTAATCAATTATAAAAGAGATCTTAACCAGAATAGAGAAAAGTCCTATTAACCCACTCTACTTGGAAGCACCACCTGCACTAGTACCAATACTAATTAGGCAGACAGAAGAGATGGAACGACCAGGAGGAAATTAGACCTTGGAAGACATCAAGGCATCACTGATGGATGACATGAGGGCAATGATGCAAGATGAACTAAGATAAGCTTTGGCTGGATTGATGCCACCACCTGCACTTGTTGCTGCTGTTCCACCTGTTGGGGAAAATCCAGCTACTAACAATGAAAATGTTAGAGGAAAACCTTTGAATACTGCTAGGAATATATCCACTGTGGAAATGAAATTCAAGGATGTTGAGAACTATATGGTAGAGAAAGCTAAGAAAGAATCACTTGAGCTGGTTCAAGACCTTGAGTCCAAGCAGATGCAAGCACTGAATCAGAAGATGCCCAAGATGGAAGAGCTGATGAGAGGGCAAGGCTTGGGTTACTCATTTCACTTTGATGACATACTATGTACGGAAGGTGACAAGTTGCCGGACAAGTTCAAAATGCCTCAACTGCAGAAGTTTAATGGTTCAGGAGATCCAAGAATTCACTTGAGTCATTATACAACAATTATGAGCACCACTAAAGCTCCATTGGCCATAGTAACAAAGTTGTTTGTATTATCCCTAGAGGGTATTACTGTAAACTGGTATTATGGGTTAGAAAAGTCTGTTAGGGCTGATTGGCAAGAGTTATGTACTGCTTTCTTGAAGCAATATGATTATAATACTAAGTTGGAAGTATCCATCAAGGATTTAGAGCTGACTAAGCAAAAGCCAAATGAATCATTTTCTGATTTTCTTACTAGGTTCATGAATAAGGCAGGATTGATGAAAAATAAGTTGGCTGAGAAGGATCAAGTTAGGATGATTGTCCATAATGTGTCTTCTAATTTGGTTGAAAGGTTGCAAATGCTGAATCCTAAGTCATTTGTAGACCTATATGATAATGGGTTGCAAGCTGAGGAGATTGAGAATGAAAAGAAGAAGGCAACCAGGAGCACAGGAATAAGAAATTATCAAACTGGGGGCACACAACAAGGAAACACTAGCCGAGTTATGGAAGTACATGTTGTCCAATAACCAAGAAAGTTCTCAAACATCAACCAACCCCTCTCAAAAGTCCTAAAGTGCCTAATTCAAAAGGGTTTGCTCAGACCCCTTACCTTTTCTAAACCACTAAACCCAAATGTCCCTGGCTGTGACCCAAACAGCTATTGCAACCAAAACTCTAGCACTAAAAATAATCCTTTTCCAAACTACCAAAATGTACCACCCCCATCAACCATGACAATCAATTCAGGAATTAGTGAGAAAGAAGTGTTGAACTCCTTTGAGGACCTAAATCTTAAACTTCCAAGTGCCCCTAGAGAAGTACAAAATTTGTTAGGACAACCCTCTAGCAAATTTGACTATAAGGTGTTTTATTCCAAACCACCTTCTTATAACACTCCAATTAAGTCAATTGTGCCTGGAGGATGGGGTGATGAATTCAAGGATAATAAGCCAATAAGTGAGAAGTTGTCACTCAAGAAAGAAACATGCATGGTGGAGATATGGAAAGAAAGAAAGAAGGATCGAACTGTTGGAACCATTAATATTTGGTACAACTCTGATGAAGAAGACAACACATGCTATAATATGTGGACAGACACTACTGAAGTGATTTATGTCACTAGAAGTGGAAAAGGTTATAAACCAGTTGAGAAAAGAGCAAACAAAGCTATAGAGAGAGAAGAAGCGGATAAAGAAGAAACAACAGAAGGGTAAGAAGAGGATTTAATCCTTGAATAGCTTAAGAGGCTAAAATAAATGTAAGCATTTGGGAGCTTCTGATACACTCCAGCAGTCATAGAAAGGCTCTTGTCAAGGCCTTATCTAAAATGAGCATTGAAACTGCTACTACCCCAGAGGCGTGACAGTTATAACCTTGCTAAAGTGGTGATGCAAAATGGCTATGAAAACTGTGAGTTAGCATGTGATGAAATGTCCTATGTGCATATATGTATGCATGAGGAAAGAAAGGAAAACAAAATGAACAAACAGGGTTAGTGTAAAACCTGCAAAATGAACAAAGCAAACACAAGCAATCTCTCCTTCCAACCTTATTACTCCACGCAATAGAGAATTCTGTCTTAGGTGGGTTTTTGAATCATAGTCATCGGGGGACAATGGTTTCGCTCTTGGACTAGGTTGTTTCCATTCATATTGATCAGACTCAAGAGGTAAACTAGGGAACAATGCCCAAATGTACCCGAGGTAACTACACAACGTAAATGAGAGGCCCAATTATTAGGTCACAAATGGTCTTTATAGCTCGTGCGTGCCCGCGAGCGTACGGACTATAATCAACAAAAGGGATCCAAGTTCATGTTCCTTTCATCGACATTGGGTGTGTTTACTAAGAGACATTAAGGTTTGGTTCGATAATTTACAATTTGATTCTCTCAACATGAGTGTTCATAATCTAGTTAAATTCTTGATTCCTCCACTTGATCTGATAAGGATAAATGGACGACTTCTATAGGTTCCATCATCAAAGGATGTCACTATTTATCAACCCTTACAGACTATCCAAACTGAGGTGTATGATTCTTATCATTCCTTGTATATCAGGCTTACATAAGGTAAACGAGGATCATACGAGTCTAAGAGTGGACAGTCTATGAAGATTGACATAATGACAGTAAATGGTGGCAGACACTGGAGACATCATATCGTTTGTGAATATTAGGTCAAATGGACAACATTAAGATAAGGATAGCATGCAAGAGCTAAGTGGGATCCTAGGGGACATTTCTACTGGTTTATCTATATGAGCTACGTCGGGCTTACAACTTGGGCTCCTTTAGCGAGAATGCCCTCATATGACTAGGGTTACAGACTCCGGTCATAGAGTTTAGCATTCTTTTACTTAGTCGAGAAAAACTGTACCCTATTTTGGACTTGGGAGTCGGGCCGCGTCACTTTAAGCCCTACATCTTTTCTTGATCGAGTAAAGACTAAAGGTGATAATACCTATCTTCGTCACTCCATAACTCGAATGGAATCATAGTGGCAATGTCATTCAGTATTATCAAGGGTTTAGGGACCAAGGTGCATGTGGTGAGTGTGATGATATGCAGTATGTTGTTGTGAAGGTGAATAAACAAGTTATGTATAATAAGAAACAGTCTTTCATTCATACCCCTTGAATCAGTAGTCCCCAATGGAGTCACCAAAAACCTGTGATTAGGATCACGAGGATCGGTTTATGTTTATAGCAGCGGGGAACATAAGCTAAATGGTGACCATCTACTGGATTTCTATTTGTTATTATTTATCGAGGGTTTGCCTGATTAGGCCACATACATTTAGAGATGCCACCCGACTTGAATCGGGAAGAAGTGAAAAAATCACTTCCATAACCAGAAATCCGAGTTTGGGGGGTAGGAGTTACTTATCCTGTTTTTTATCACACATGTTGCTTATTTATTCACTACTTCACCTAATTTTGGTTCCATGATGCATTGTTACCACACTTGATCATTAGTCAGTTTAAATTGGAAATAAAACGCGGGATAGTTAGATTGACGAGCATTCACCACACAATAAATAAATAAGAAAGTATCCGCCAAGCAAATGAACATGTAAGCACATAAGCACCTAGTACACAAGCATGCAAGAAATAATCAAAATAAACAAGCAAGCAAAATAAAAATGGGGAAAGGGATTAAGGATTACAACCCGAGAAAAAGCATATTCAATAAATACATCCAAATAAAAAAAAAAGGAATTGGGATTAAGGATTATATTTCCTTGGAAAGCCTATTCTATTAATTACATCAAAATAGAAAAAAGGAAATAAAATAAACCTATTCTAAAAATCTGTAAAACAAAGGTTAGCTTTCATACATATGCAAGCACACATCACATTTAGGACAATTTAATATTTTTCATTCATCCACAATTGGAATAATAAATAAAGGAATAATTAAACATATAAGCAAACAAGGATGCTAATGTATGCATGATGCAAGGTTTTGGAATTTGGGTACTTTAATGTGAAGTCATCATTTTTATTATGTAAAAAAAAAAAAGGAATTTTTATTATGAGATAAATATAAAGAAATTTAAGATGGAAAAGTGCAAATAAGATAATAAAAGTGATAAATATATTATTTTCACCACAAAAATATTAACTTTATGATGAAAATAATAAACTTATCAAGGAAAGTAATAAAAATGACAAAGATAATAAATATGCAATAAAAATAATAATAATGCAAATGAGATAATAAAAGGATGATGGAAATAAATAGGAGCTTTATGATAAAAGTAATAAATTCATCAAGGAAAACAATAAAGATAATAAAAACATAATTAATATGATAAAAATAATAAATATGCACAATTTAAAATGGACAAATGGTCAAATAAGTCATTCAACTTGTATACTCGGGTCATATAGATCTAATTTTAACTTTTTCAACAAATAGACCCTAATTTTTACATTTTTGAAGCCATATAAACCAAATCCTCACACCATTCCACACGTGAGGATTAAACCCTTCAAAAAAAAATTTTTTTATTCCAACTTTATCCAATATGTAAATAAAATAATATTTTATATTAATTTGACTTTTCAAAAGCACTTTTTTATTTTTTTTATCTTTTATTTTTATCATTTATCCTTTTCTTCCTATCTCACTTTTTTCGTCTTTTTTACCTGTATGCCCAATCAATCTCACCAGCATAAAGCCATCATTGAGATGTTGCTTGTCTCTTTACAATTTGATAATCAATTTTGCTGATAACCTCCCTCAGTTCACCGATTTTTCCCATAATTGAATGGTTCCCTTTTGTCTCATTTGAGATTAATAAGTAGAGCAGAGGTTGCCTCCTCCTCCTCCTCCAGTAAGAGACAGTCGCCGCTTCTACCTAAGAAAAAAAAACAACAGTAATTCCTTCATCTTCATCTTTATTTGCATCTTAGTCATGGTTTGAATGTTGTATTAGTAGTCATGGTTTGATGGTGAATGGAGAACAAAAATCAAGCTTTTGATTTGGCTTTTCATGGTGAGAGAATATGGGTTTCTTGTCAAAAAAAAAAATAGAACATAACAAATGAGAGAATATGGTTTATTCACTGTCCAAAAAAAAAAAAAGAGATGGTAGTGATAGACAATGATGATGGTTATGGTGATGGTGGGCACAGGTGGTAAGCTCATAAGAATTTGTTGTTACATTAAGAAAATTTCTGGGTTTCCTCAACTTCGCCCCCACTCCCACATTTCTATCACCTACGTACTAACGGCGTCCAACCGCTACCCATCACTCACCGCATTGTCCATCTCTACTATCTAATCATAATCCATTTTTTTTTTCCTTCTTTCAGTTCAAAGTTGAAAGCTTTAGCTCACTCTAATGTGTAGTACTGGTTCAATGATTTTAATTAATTCTCTTTGTTCATGTTGATGATGGCAGTCTCAGCTATGGCAACAGTGATGAGGATGGCAAGGAGGTTAAAGGGATATTTTTAATTTATTTGTTCTATAATTATTTATTTAAAAAAATAGTTTTGTTGTTTGTAGACATGGTATGGAGAAAGAAATAAATATTATTTTTGTTGTTTATAGTCTTAGCTATGGTTTGCAGACATGGTCCAATCTGCGATGATGTTCATCAGCTCTCTCTACAATCTGATGTTGCTGAATTATGCTTTGTTTGTCAGATTGCAGATCACGTTGCTCATGCCATTGCAAAATGAGTTCTAGTGTCAAAAGTTGATTTGTATTGGATAAATTTGTCCCTGAAGTGGTTTGCATAAATCTGTCCTGAAATGGTTCTCGATCTTGTTTCTCAAGACTTGTAATATGTTTTGTGTTGTTTAATGCAAGAATATTCTATTTTCAAAAGAAAGAACAATAGATGTATAAAATTCTGTAAATAAATATTTGATCCATTTCTATATTAAAAAAAAAATTGATTCACTTTCTTTATTGAGGATTTGTACACTACGTGCTTGACTTGGTCAAAATATAGGTTGATTTGGCCTTAAAATACAAGTATTGGACTTATTTGTTGAAAAACTTAAAATTTGACCTATATAGCCCAAGTATACAAGTTGAAGGGTCTAAATGACAATTTGTCCAATTTAAAATGGTTAAAGTGGTAAGGATGTCATTTCCACCATAAAAATATCTACTTTATGATAAAAATGACAACTTTACCCCTAATAGGCATAAAGGCAATAAAAGCCACAAAATGCAATAAAAATAATAAAAATACAACAATAAATTTGTAAATAAATTAAAATGACAGTAATAAAAATATTAAAATGATAAAGATGATATTTTTACTATAAAAATGTGAACTTCATGATAAAAACATCAAATTTATCATAAAAGGAAAAATACAATAAAAATTAGGAAAAATATAATAAAAATAGTAAAAATTATGGAATATTAATAAAAAAAAATAAAATACAGAAACAAATAATTTAAAATGATAAAGGTGATATTTTTACCATAAAAACATGAACTTTATGATAAAAATACCAAATTTACCATAAAAAGCACAAATATGATAAAAAAAGCAAAAATATAATAAATATAAATAAAGTGCAGAAATAAATGTGTAAATAAATAAAAATAAAAAAATAAAAATAGTAAAATGATAAAGGTGATATTTTTACCATAAAAATATTAACTTTATGATAAATTGTCAAACTTATCACAAAAGGCATAAATGCAATAAAAATTGCAAAAGCACTAAAAATGGTAAAAATGCAGAAATAAATACATAAATAAATAGAGGTGACAGTAATAAATTAATAAAAATAATAAAGATGATATTTTTACCATAAAAGTGTAAATTTTATGATAAAAATACCAAATTTACTATAAAAAGTGTAAATACAATAAAAATTGCAAAAAAGCAATAAAAATAAATAAAGTGCAGAAATAAATAAATAAATAATGCAGAAATAAAAATGTTGAAATAATAAAGGTGATATTTTTACCATAAAAATATGAACTTTATGATAAAAATACCAACTTTACTACAAAAAGCATAAATACAATAAAAATAGGAAAACAGCCATGAAAATAATAAAAGTGCTGGAATAATTAAATAAATAAGTAAATATGACAGAGATAAAATAATATAAATAATAAAGGTGGTATATTTACCATAAAAATGTGAATTTTATGATAAAGGGCCAACTTTACTATAAAATGCATAAATGCAATAAAAATTGCAAAAATACCAAAAAATAATAAAAATATAGAAATAAATATGCAAATAAAATACAAATATAGAAATGAAAATATTAAAATTATAAAGGTGGCATTTCCACCATAAAAATGGAGACTTTATGATAAAAAAGCCATTTTTACCATTAAAAGCATAAATACCATAAAAATTAATAAAAATACAATAAAAATAAGAAAAATGCAGAAAAATGAATAAAAATAAATAAAAATACTGCAGAAATTATAATAAATTAAAATGATGCAAAAACAATAATAAAAATGTTAACTTTACATTAAAATATCCATTTTTACATAAATGGAGAAAAAATGCAAAATGAATGCAAACACTCCCGGAATCAACTGAACTTCCTTCTCCTTCTACATATCTTATTCACAAAACTTTACAATAAAATAAATAAAAATGTAAAAATGGTGAAAAATGATGGAAATAAGATGGAAAACATGATAAAAATGAAATTTTTAGTTAGAAAATAAATAGGTGATCCTCAGAGGGACCGGGTAATTACCCTAGATGCGTGCTTTGTCAAAGATATGGTTCGGTTTGGTTTAGGTGGTCTAAACCTAGTGAGAAAATTAGTTTTTGGTTGAGTGTTTTGAGTTGAGTGGGTGCTCCAAATGCTTTAGGAGTGAAAGGATGAGAGAAAAATTTGTCCAGAACAGTAATTTTCTCTCTCTAGGATCGTCTACCTCGGAAAATGTGCCACTCTTCTTCAAAAGAGGAGAAAACATTTTTTTATATCACAGCTCTATGGACCCACGAGTTTGGGTTAATGGCCCACGTAGGGGTAAATAGGTCATTTTGACACACAGACTAGGTTAAATGACCCACACTCGTGGATCATCAACCCAAGCTCGTGGGTTGACCCATCCCCATGGGCTTTTCCTAACTTTTTTTGCCACTTTTGGCCCAACTATGGTCACTTTTGGACTTTGGTATCTTTTTGGTATATTTTGGGTTTATGGTTGCTTTTTGGTATCTTTTGAGTTTCTTCTCAATCTAAGCATGCTCGAGAAAACTTCCGAAGGAGTTTTTCCCCTGTCTAAGTGATAAGAATCCTTCATCATTGGATTTTTGGGAGACTATCAAAATTTGGGTATCAACACATGCCCGAAGAAGATTTTCCTCTGCCTCACATAGATATTCTGATTGATAATGCCACTGCGTGTGCTATGTACTCCTTTATGGATGGGTTTTCAAGATACAACCAGATTCTCATGGCAATCATCGACAAAGCTAAGACTGCCTTCATCAGTGAATAGGGAACGTACTATTACAAGGTAATGCCTTTTAGTTTAAAGAATGCAGGAGCAAACTATCAGAGAATGGCTATAACAATGTTTCATGACATGATACACAAGGAGGTAGAAGTTTATATTGATGACATGATGATAAAGTCAAAGACTCTAGAAGAACATCCAGCCGCATTGGAGAAGTTCATGTAGAGGGTAGACAAGTACAATCTGAGGTTGAATCCCAAGAAGTGTGTATTTGGTGTAACTTCAGGGAAGATGCTGGGACACATAGTCAGTCAGAGAGGAATCGAAGTTGATCTAGATAAGGTGAAAGCAATCCGTGAAATGCCAACACAAAAGACCGAAAAGGAAATCCAAGGATTCTCAGGAAAGTTGCAGTTCATCAGTAGATTCATAGCCAGATTGACCGAAGTGTAGGAACCAATATTCAAGTTACTCACAAAAGATCAGCTTGTGGTTTGGAATGAACAGTGCCAGATTGCTTTTAACAAAATCAAGGACTATCTCATGAATCCACCAATTCTGAGACCCCCAGAAATGGGAAAGCCATTAATCCTGTACTTGGCAATTGAAGAGAGCGCAATAGGGGCTATACTAGCTCAAGAAGGAGAAGCACGAGCTGAACACGCATTTTACTACCTAAGTAAGAAGATGCTGCCTTATGAGAAAAAGTACAGTTAGGTTGAGCATATTTGTTTAACAATGGGTTGGGCCATGAAAAATCTAAGGCATTACTTTTAGTCTTATAAGATCCGAGCAGTTTCGAAGTTAGATCCGATGAGACACCTGTTCGAAGCACCTTCACTGGTTGGGAAACTAGCCAAGTGGCTGGTGCTACTGACGGAATTTGATGTTGAGTATCTAACTAAGAAGACAATTAAAAGGAGAGCAGTGGTAGACTTTCTAGCACTAAATCCTACTTCGGATGATTAAGAGATAGAACTTAAATTTTTGGATGACCTTACCGCAGTAATTGAAGTCCAAGGATGGCGTATTTACTTTCACGGAGCAGTATACCAGTTCAGAGTAGGAATATAAGTAATTATATTGACCCCAGAGAATGAAGTGATTCCCATGGCAAAGAAGCTAGCATTTCGGGTTATGAATAATGAAGTAGAATATGAAGCATGTGTGATGGGGATGGAAGCACTGATGGCTCTGGAAGTCATAGAACTGGAAATATTGGGTGACTCAATGCTGGTAATCAATCAGGCTACTAATGAATGGGATATGAAAGAGCCACATCTGAAGTCGTATCTAGAGCACTTACAGCAGTAGGGACAGTCATTTCAGAAATGTAGATTTGTTCACTTGCCAAGAAACCACAATAAAATGGCGGACGCCTTAGCATGATTAGCATCAGTTTGGGATGGACCAACAACCATGCCTATGAAGCCTTTACTGTTACTGAAATCGAGTCAGCCATGTTACAAGAGTGTAAGGGTAATGGAAGCGAGAGTGGATCAGAAGCCTTGGTTTTATGACATTCAGTAGTATTTAGACAAGCGTGAATACTCGGCAGATACAAGTAAGAAAGATAAGAAAGTCATCAGAAAGCTATCAGCAAAATTCACCTTCCATCGAGGTGTTCTGTACAAAAGAACTTCAAACGGGATGCAATTGCACTATTTAGGAATGAAGGGAGGAAAGTGATGATAGAGATTCACGAAGGAGTTTGTGGTCCGCACATGAATGGTACAATGCTAGCAAAGAAGATAATGAGACAAGGGTTCTTCTGGATGACAATGGTTGAGGATTGTGTCAAATTCACTAAGAGATGTCACAAGTGTCAGATTCATGGGGACGTCAGTCATTTGCCTCACTCAAAATTACACACCATGTCTTCTCCTTGGCCATTTTTAGTTTGGGGACTCGACATTATAGGAGAGATTCATCCTACAACCTCAAATGGACATAGATACATCTTGGTCGTAATTGACTACCTCACAAAGTGGGTAAAAGCTGAATCTTATAGTAAATTGGGGGCAAAGCAGATAGTTAAGTTCTTGGAGAGGAATTTATTCTGCAGGTATAGAATTCCTTACCATATGATCTCAGACAATGGGGTGCAATTTCAAGAAGAAGTACGGGTAGTGCTTGAAAGGTATAAGATAAGGCACTACAAGTCATTACCTTATAGACCGCAGGCTAACAAAGCAGTGGAAGTAGCAAACAAGAACATTAAGAAAATCCTCTCAAAGATGATTAAAACTCATCGCGATTGGGCTAACAAGTTGCCATTCACTCTTTGGGGATACCATACTACAGTGAGAACATCCACGGGGGCAACTCCTTTCTCATTAGTATACAGAACAGAAGCTGTACTGCCAATCGAAGGTGAAATAAAATCCCTCAGTGTCATAGTCGAAGCAGACAAACCCGAGGTGAAGTGGTAGAATAGAGGCTAGCGCAGTTGGATCTGATAGATAGTGAAAGATTGAAAGCACTTTATCACAATCAATTATATCATAGAAGAATCGCAAGAGCTTTCGACAAGAGAGTGAGAAAGAATGACATTAAGGTTGGAGACTGGGTATTGAGGCAAGCTAAGCAGAATCTATTGGATTCGAGAGGGAAGTTCAGATGTAATTAGGAAGGGCCATATTTGGTTAAAATGGTCCTTTCAAAAGGCGCAGTCAAGCTAATGGATGTCGACGGGAATGGATCAACATCTACTGTCTCAAGCGATAGTATTCATGAAAAATTAAAAAATAATAATAATAAAAAGAAAGAGCAAAAATGAGAGGAAAAATACTTAATTAGAAAACCCAAGAGGGATAATTAAGGACAAGGGTACTGTAATTTTGAAATATTCTATGTGTAACCATCCTTATGATAAATGTTATTTAGTACAAATGGAAAATACTGTCAAGAATTGCACATATTAAGAAGTAAATACTTGAAATAATATCTATCACAAAAGTAAAATTTGCATCTTAGAATTCATATCTTTCTATGATGTAATTGCATTAACTTTCGTTGTAAACTTTTTGCATTTGTTTTGGTGGTATGGCAAGTGAATAAGCATAACAAAGATCAGAAAGCATCGAAAGCCTCATAAATGGTTAAATCAGTCAGTACATCTCAGAAATAATCCAAAAATTTCTATCAATATAAGTCAGAAAAAAAAGGGAGGGCAATCAAGACTCAGCCCCATCCTCGCCATCATTATCATCATCATCACTGTCATCATCATCGATATATGGAGATCCTCTCTTGCTAGGTCCGGCGCCACGCACTGTCATCTCCTCTAGCTCGGCCCACAACCACTAAATCTTATTCTTGTAGTAGGCACACTCCTGTTGGCGGATCGACTCCTGATGACAAATGGCCTCATCCCGCTTGCGCATCAGCCTCATATGCTCAAGCTGCATTATCACGACATATATGCATTAGCACACATGCATTCATAATATACACATACATATATCATTATATAGTTCGAACAGGGAAACAAGCCAGAGTGTAAAAGACTTATATGAGCCTCCATAGAATAATAGACATAATGACTCATCAAGCCTAAAGCGCACTGGTACCAGTACATGGTTGTCTCTCGAGGAACCTGCAAATAGAACAGTCAACAAAGATAGACAGAAACCCATATGGGTAGCATCCTCAGGGATAAAGTCCACAGGCTCAGTAGATACGTGGACCACCTAGACTACAACCTCACCATAGAGGTTATGTGCCCAAATCACAGGGAGTAGTGGCAATGCAGTTACCCCCAAAGATCATTTGAGCAGTCCAAGCAGGGGCATCAGTAGCAGCTCCAGCATCACCTGAAGTCTCGGTGCCACTCCTGGTACGAGACCTCTTCAGGTGAGGCTATCAAAAATAAGCAGAAGCAGTCAGAATCAGGGACAGTCAATATGAGCATCAACGTACAAAAAAGAGAACAACGCATACCTAAGGGCCAGAAGAGGAAGAAGTACCCACAAGTGGAGCAAGTGGAGAAATCAGAAAATCCCTCGCAACGCCATCAATCAGTTAAGGGACGAGACTCTTTAGGTAGTAGACACCCTCCAGCTCCAGGTACAACTAATAATCAGTCCCAACCAGTGCCTCCTCTAGAGTGGGGCCCACCATGTCTCTCCCCCACAATATGTCAAAAGGAGGAGGATGAGGAATGCGACAAGCAGTAGGTCCTAAGAACAAGTTCACCATGCGCTCGTCGAGGTACTAGGCTCGGTCAACAAGTGTCACGAACAGCATCCGCCTGCTAGTAATCTCGATGGCCCCAATCATAGCTGCCGAGAAAGCTGTGGGATAGCCCTCCCATCACCATCGAAGATATATTTGCAATCAGAAACAACTGTCAGAAATAGAATACAGAACTTCAGAACAAGAAAAGAGGAAAGAAAGCACCGACCTACTCAAATGTCAACTCAATAAAGGCAGTACGAGTAGCCTCCAAAGACCGCACAAAACCCCTCCAAGGCTGAGCAGTCCAGATGGGAAAGTAAGGGAATCCCTCATGCATCCCGGGTACGATGGGAGGAGCCAGCACGTGGAACTCAAAGGCCTAAATATGCAAAAAGAACACATCATGAACAGTACAGTTAAGACAGAAGGAAAAAGAACAGTAAAGTGTCTGAAATAACTCACGTCAACCACCAATGATACGCTGTAGATCCGGGAGCTATCTCTGCATGCGTCATCCAGGCTATGAAGGAGATAGCCATAAGCAGCGGAACCCCAATCATAACCTTATAAAGCATCGAGGTCCTGCAGTAGAGGAAGCAACCAAGAGCCACCAGAATTGTTCACATTGGGGAACACCATCATGCTCATCAAGTAGAAGATGAAGCACCGGACATGTCTCTCAATACTGACAACACCATCTCCAGCAGTACCATCACAAGCATGCCACAGTCGATCATATGAAATCAGGTTGCCTCGACTGACTCTAAACTCAGGGGGACAATCCAATAAATCACGGCATAATCCCGTAGGGTCCTCTAGAATGTTGAAAGGGATCCGCTGACCAGTAAAAGTGAACCCTATAATAGTAGCAAAGTCAAGGGGTGTGATTGTCACCTCCTCGAACTGGAAGTGGAAGGTGTACGTGCAGTCCGACCATCTCTCGATCAGAGCAATCATAGCCGCTTGTCTGCTCTTCAGCGACTCCAATCCCTCCAATAGATCATCCAAAATTTTATTGAAGCTGAGACTATGCACCCAGTCTCGTACCTCTGCAGATAGCTTCCGGTAGAGCTTCTTAGCTCCAATGAAGCTACCAGACATAACTAAGTGGGTCACTGGGCTCTAAAAGGACAGTCAACAAAACATAGATTCTGACTCAGATATTTCTCTACTTAAATCAGCACTAACTACTATTTACTTATTACTTATAGGTAAACAAAATTACACAATTAGGACGGGAAACATGACAAACAAGTCCTAGTTGAAAGGAATCAATTATACTACTTAGGCTACGGAAATATGTGTGGTGAGCACAAACCTAAGTAGAGTAAATTTCAAAAATTTACTAAACATAACCTTTCATCACATGAAGAATTCCAACCCCAAGAAACCAATTTGCATTTAACACATAGCTAATCTCAAATCAATAAGTAGAAAACAATAACCTAGGAAATTCTAAGTTTAAGAAACTTACTAATTCCAAGTTTGATGTAGACCACAAGTATTATACTATATTGGATTGCTTTGCTTCAACTCTTGAATCAATAGCTAAGCCTCCCAAGTGTAAGGCCTCTAGCTTGAAACACCAAAGCCTTCCAATCACCTTCTTGCTCTTGATCAAGTGTAGTTCCAAGTACCTCTCTTATGACCCAAGAAAACTTAGACTAACTTAATCCTTTAGCAAGAACTTTGAGTTTGTAGTTGTTTCCCTTATGATTCTCTCAACCCACAATTCTCTACAACCTGCACTAACTCTTAATGGAATATCTCTCTTACCTCTAGAACTCTTCTTAAGGTGATACATATATATGTAGAGAATTAGGGTTAAGTTAGACATATACATACCAAATATCTCTTACACCATCATCATGAGTGATGCGAGATCACTAATTTAGCAATAATACACCCGATAGTTAATGAGCTATGATACATATGGAATGCAAATTAACACCCTCGATCATTTGAACCCCAACCCATGCTCTCAAGGAAAGTTTAAATCATATTCAAATTCAGACATTGAAAACCTTCACCTCATGTTTAGTTAGTTCAAACAACCAAAGCTATAAGAAAACTTTGACCCCTTGAATCAATAACAAACAAGCAACAAAGGTTATAAAGTAGACGCCACAATCTATAG
>CATIWK010202838.1:0-13455 GCA_949634005.1 Mallotus japonicus
CCGATCAAACCAAACTAAAAGCTCGAGGTAGGGTGTCACCGGTGTGAACCCCCTCTCTTCCTTCCAGCAATCTTGCCTCTACTTGCGTTCTTAGTAAGGTTTTGGAAACCCTAAACAATCAATTAACCGAATTACATGGATCCTTGGTTCGGGTACGTGATAAAATTTTTTTTTTCCGCTGTGTTTGGTATCACGAATCCCAACAATTGGTGCTCCTAAAAGTAAATGGTTAAAACCTTTTGCTGACCGGGTTATTTCGAAGTTGGAAGGTTGGGTTGGTCATTCCCTTTCCATGGCTGGCAGACTAGCTCTTATTAAATCTTCTGTTTATGGCTCTCTCATTCATTGCTTTATGATTTACAAATGGCCTCCCCCTCTCTTGAAACAAATGGAGAAAGCTATCCGTAATTTTTTATGGACAGGTTCTATTCACTGTAAAAAATTGGTCTCATTTAATTGGGATTCTTGTTGCACTCCGATTGATGAAGGTGGTCTTGGGCTCAAAAGATTATTTTCCCTCAATAAAGCTATTTTGGGTCGGGTTGCATGGAAATTATGCTGTGACTCTTCTTTTGTTTATGATTTTCTTCGGTATAGATTTCTGAAAATAATGCTCCTAAAGCCTCTTATGTGTGCTCGTCTTTATGGCCTTCTTTTAAGACTATTTTTCAGGACTTACAAGGATCTTCTCAATGGCTTCCTGCTTTCAACTCTAACTTGTCTTTTTGGACATCCAATTTTCTTGGTTACTCTATAGCTAATAAAATTGTTATTCCATCTTCTATTTCCAAGCATTTGGAGACCACTGTTAATGAGGTTTTCTGGGATGGTTCCTGGCATATTCCAGCTGATTTCTCAGTTGCTTTCCCTGAGATTGTTTCGGACTTGCATAATGTAATTTTCTCGGCTAATAAATCTGACTTATTTGTCTGGAAATTTTCCTCCAATGGTGTTTTCTCTTGTAAGGCTGCTGTTGATTTTTTCAGAGTTTCGCGCCTTAAAGTGGCCTGGGGTAGAGAGTTGTGGCGTCACTATCTTCCTCCTAGTCTCTCTATCCTTTGTTGGCAAGCTTTTCATCACAGATTGCCTTCTGATGACAATTTACAGCGTAAGGGACTGCTGTTGGTTTCTCATTGTCGTCTCTGTTCTAATGCCCATGAGACCATTGATCATGTTCTAGTCTCTTATCCTTATGCTACAGCTTTGTGGCAATCTCTTCAAGATTTATTTCAGGTTAAATTCCCTATTCTTGGTTCAGCTCTCGAGCTTTTCAGAGTGGCATCTTTGATCTCTTTTTCCAGTCAACTCCAAGCTCTTTGGAATGTCGGAATTGTTACCACTTTCTGGTTGCTTTGGAAAGCACAAAATTTAGCAACCTTTAAAGACTGCTACACCCCTCTTTCTGTTTCTTTTCGATCCTTATGCAAGCATATTAAGGAATCAAAAATTTTTAAAATTGGTGTTATGCAGAATTCTCAGCATGACCTGCTCGTCCTCCGACGTTTGAATATTGTTGGTTCTGTGAAGCCAACATCTGTTCCTCGTCAGGTCTCATGGCTTCCTCCTCTTCATGGTTGGTTCAAAGTGAACACCGACGGTGCGGTTAAAGGGTGTCCTGGTCTTGGGGGTGCAGGTGGCATCTTTCGCATTTCTAATGGCTTCTCTGTTGGAGCTTTTGCTTTGCCTTTGAGTAAGTGCTTTGCCTTCGACGCTGAGCTTCATGCTGTCATGACTGCTGTTCGATATACTGTGCGTTTCAATTATAACCCTTTGTGGATCGAAAGTGATTCAGCAAACATTATTAAGCTTGTTCAGTCAAGGAATTGTGAAGTCCCATGGCGTCTTCGCAAAGAATGGCACCATTGTTTATTTCTTATGTCGCAACTTCAAGTCCATGCCAGTCATAGTTTCCGGGAAGGGAACCTGGTAGCAGACCGCCTTTCCAATATTGCTATCTCGTTGGATGCTGAGTCTTGGTGGCCAACGTTTCCAGCTGAATGCCATCCTCTAATGCAAGCTGATGCTATGGGCTTTAGTAATTATAGATTTCGTTAGCCTCTTCTTTTGTTTTTTCTCTATGCTTGTTTGTGCTCTTGCATTGTTTGTTGTTGGGTTTTCTTTTCCTTCGTGGTTGTATTGGTTAACAGTTATTTTTTTATTAATAATATTATGGGGTTTGGTGCATGAAGTCGTTGCTATGAAGGTGCTAGCCTAGCTAGGATGTCCTGGTGCATCATCTGATACCAAATCTTAGAGACCTTTTATAAAAAAAAAATAAAATAAATATATAAAATTGTCTTGAATATGAAGTTCTTGAATTTCTTGGTGTTTATTTTTACAAAGTAAATATATAAACTTTTTTAAAAAAAAATTGAAGATTGTTAAAAAATAAAGTCTTTGATTTATTTTAAAAAAAATATATGATTTATTTTAATAATATATAAAATAAATATATAAACTTTTTTAAAAAAATCTGATTTATTTAAAAAATCTAATCTATTTTAAAAAATAAATTTGTTTTGTTAAATTATTTTTTATAAAGATAGAGTTCTTGAATGTAATTTATTTTAAAAAATAAATAATATTTAATGTTAAATTTAAAATGAATTCAATTTAACAATAATTGTTTGAATTTAAAATAAATGATATTTGTGTTATGTTTGTGGAAGTCGGTTCTCTATTGCATGTAATTTGACTCTGTTTATGGAAGCCCGTTCTCTATTGCATGTAATTTGACTCTATTTGTGGAAGCCTATTCTCTATTGCATGTAATTTGACTCTGTTTGTGGAAGCCTGTTCTCTATTGCATTTAATTAATGTTGAATTGTTGATTAATGTTTTGAAGTTTTAATCTGATTATGTGTTATGATCTCTTATTATATCAAATCATATATTTAGATGGAAACTGGTAGAGATGCTGCCAGTGGCAGTAATACTGCTACTAGTGAACCTCAGCAACATGCAGAGGTCGAGCCTAAAAGCAACCACAAGTTGCTGCACCGACAAAAGAAAAAAAGAGAAAGGAAACATATAGTATAAGCTTAGCATGGGAACACTTCAAAAAAATACTAGATGAGGAAGGGAAGTTGGTAAAAGCTAGATGTGCATACTATGCAAAAACTTCACTTGCTGATACTAAAAAGAATAGCACTTCATCTAATAGATATCATATGGTGACTTGCATGAAAAACCTTAACCCAAAAGAGACGAGACAAACCCTTTTAACTCTCTAACTTGTTGCGCATAGTTCTGATTCTAATTTTTATGACATTATAGGTGTAATAGGGACATGGAAGTTTGATCAGCATGCTATTAGGAATGCATTATTTAAGATGATTATTATTCATGAATTAAATTTTAAATTTGTTAAAAGGGAGGATTCAAACATTTTATGTCTGTTGCTTGTCCTAGCTTCAAGATACCTAGTAGATGGACGGTCAGTCGATACTATTATAATGCATATTTAGATGGGAGGTTAAAATTGAAAAATATTTTTATGAATCACTGCCAAAGTCAAAGAGCAACATCACAACTGACCCTTAGATTTCAATTCAACACGTTAACTACATGTGCATTACTGCTCATTACATTGATATTGAGTGGAAGCTCCAAAAAATCATTTCATTTATTCCAATTACATCTCATAAGGGGTGTACATCGTAAAAACTTTAGAAAATTGTCTTCTTGAATGGGGGGTCAAAAATTTTTTTACTATCACAATATATAATTCATCTTCAAATAACACTTCCCTTAGCTTGTTTAAGAAAAAAATTAATGAGTTATCAAAATTAAATATGTTCACATGAGATGCATTACACACATTTTTAACCTAGTTGTCAATGAGGGCATAAAAGAAGCAAATACATAAGTTAAGAGGGTCAAAGAAGCAATTAAATATATTACAAATTCACCTTCTAAATTGGAAAAAATTAAAGAATTTTCTGATTTACTTGGTGTTTAGTCTAATTGCTTATTGAGTCTTGATGTTCAAATAAGGTGGAATTCAACGTTTGTGATGTTGAAAACTATTTGCTTATATGACAAAGTTTATAAAAAAAATATAAGGAATGTGAATGTATATTCAGGTAGATGTAAGGGATGATGTCCTTGATTATCTGGACTGGCAATCTGTCAAGCCATTAGTTGACTTCTTACACCATTTTTATAAGAGGAATTTGAGAATAATTGGTTCTCAATATGTGACTTCAAACTCTCTTTTTTGAAAATTTTGATTTTTTTCTCTATATTAAATGAATGGAAATGTTCTGGTGATGCCGCTAAAAGATAATGACCTTTTCCATGAAAAGAAAATTTGATAAGTACTGGGGGGATCATGAAAAGATGAACTTGTTAATTTTCATTACAAATATTCTTGATCCTAGACATAAGCTGGAATATATGGAGTAATCTTTGACTCAAATTTATGGTCAATCTGTGGGTGGAAGCCTGTATTCTGCTATTAAATATGCTTTGTATGAATTGTTTTGCCTTATACAAAGATGCTTCTCAATCTTCTTCTCAAATTAGCCTCTCAATTTATGTCTATGAACCCACTTCTGGTGATACTGGAAAATCAAAGTCTCTGTTAAAAGCCTGATTTAAAAAGCATGATATAGAACTTGGTATTAATGGGAGTAAAAGTTTGAGTTAGATATTTACTCTTTGAGTCTGCAATGGAGAAGGAGGGCACATTTGATATTTGAAGATGGTGGAAACTCAATTTTGAGAGATTTCCAATTCTCTCATATCACTTAATGTATTAGTTATGCCCATCTCCACTGTATCTTTTGAATCGACTTTTAGCACCGACAAGAGGGTGCTTGATTCTTTTAGAAGTTCTTTGACTCCTAAACTAGTTGAAGCATTAATCTGTTCACAAGACTAGCTCAGATTGTCTACAAAGCCAATCTCACTTGAAGAGACATTAGAATAAGTTTTGAGAAAGGTACATTCTTTTAAACATCTAATTTTTTTCATGTTTACCTTCTTCTAATTTTCATTTTTCACAAGTTCCTTTTTCTAATTTTTTATTTTGAAGCTACCTCCAAGTTAGAGTTGGTCGTAATCTGGCATCATTAAGTTCCCCTTAGCATAACTTTTCAGTAATCTTACCGTGATTTCATTAACTACTTATTATGCTTATGGTTAGATCTACTTATTGACTGTCTTTTGTTGTGCATGTGATGCTTCCACCTAAATTCTATGAAATTGTTGGCTAAAATTTTTTTGGTGGTATTTCTATGTAGCTAGAAATTATGGCTTCATTTTTAGAATGACTTGAAAGCTAAGAATCTGACCTCACTTTGCTTATATTCATATTCATTGTCATTCCTGCTTAGCTTTTTACATTTTAATTTGATTGTCATCACTTATGGTTGCATTTTCACATTAACTTGAAAGCTAAGAATCTAACCCTAATTTGCTTATATACTCATGTCAATTCTGCTTTACTTTTTTGTTTGGTTGCATTTCTGTGAATATGCATTGCTGCCTGCATTAAGTTTGGTTGCATTTCTATGTTGGTGCTAATGTTATTGACTGATTATTTGATGGACAATGATGAAACTTCTGCCTAATAGTTATTTAGATTCTATGAATATGTTTACTGAAATTTCTTTGTTGGCATTTATGTGTTGCTAAAAATTGTGGCTGCATTTTTATATGACTTGAAAACTTATAATTTGAGCTCACTTTGCTTATTATATATATTGTCATTTTTTTTTTTGCTTTTTCATTTCCAGTTTCTGATTGCGTGTAGTTCTTTTATTAATGTGAAAATGCAGAAAAGGTAAATATTTTGGGTGCAAAATTGCTTTGTTTGCGATTAGTTTTTTGCATGGTATGCAGGCCATTAATTTGATATATTTTTTATGGAAGGCTTCGAATTTTTGGTGGAAGTCAATTGCTTATTTTTTTGGTGGAAGCTTTTCTGGCTTGCTAGTTGGCTTCTGAAATTTTTTAGTGGAAGCCTTACCAAATTATTTTGTAACTATCATATCAATATTTTTTATTTTATTATTATTTTTAATATTTTTTTTGTATCTAAGTATCTAACAATTACATTGATATCATGTAATCTGTGTACATATAGCACATTCAGTGCTATTAGTAGAATTGTAGCCCTTTTGTAATTATCATTAGTGCAAAACACATTGGGCTTGGCCCATCATATTGGTAAAAATTATAATTTTGTTTTACTTTATTATTTCTCTGACCTAGCCCTAATTAGGCCCAATTGAACCTAACCGACCAACCAAACCGTCCTTTCCAAATAATTCAGTCTTCTGAACCGAAGTCTTCATTAAATTTTTTGGCTCGGTTCAAGATACAAATTCCCTTTAAAAGAAGGGACCTGAAATTAGCTTTACTCCACTGAACCAAACCGACCGATGCATAGGCCTACCTATCTTAACCTCAAAATTGATGAAGAACAATCGTTATTTGATTAATCACTGCAAAATCCTCATATGGGCAAAGTCCTTGTTTGTTAATTAGGATTATATGATTTACAATATAATGAGCAGTTAAGTACTAGTCAATTTTGACAAATTCCGCGAACAATCATAAATCAAATAACTAATAATAGAAATTGAAAAAATAATAAACTAATAATAAATTTTTGTTTATATAGTTGTGGAGTAACCTTAGGATTTGTTGGACATTATTATAGAAAATTCAGCTTTTCAAAATTTGAATTTCTTTTAATGTTTTCCTAGTTATATAAAAAAACTCTATCCGTCTCTTCTATATTCTCTCCAGATTTCTTCATGAAAAAAAACTCTCATTTTTTATCACTGTATATCATTGCTTAGATTGGCCATAGTTCCTCATTGTTTTGTTTTTTATTTTGTTTTTATTAATTTAATAAATATAGTTTTTTTTATCAGTTTTATTTTGTTGTTCGAATTTTTACATCTTTTTTCATGGAATTCTTAATACCCTTCGTTAAATTTTTTATATCTCTCCATTGTGAAACCTTTGTTGATATTTTACAATCAAACTAGTTAAGGACTAAACAGATTATAATAATTCTGAAAATGCAACTAAAAATAATAACAAACCATTCTGCAATTTAAGTTAGTTTATTTTAGTACTTCTTGATTATAGTTTTATTTTATACTATATGTTCATCAAGACGTATTTTTAATTTTCAATGAATAAATGGTTCATCTTTTCCCTTAAAAAATTGAATTTTTTATTTTATTTTTACTATTCCTGCTTATTTTCATCTGCTTTTGGCTAAAATATGGTAGACCATGCTCGTAAAAGTAATTGGATTCCTAAAAACAGCTAAAAATAAATAAATAAATAAATAATAATAATAAAAAAGTCCAAACCACAATGTCAAACTCCCATATAGAAGATTTGCTTAGCCACATGGATGACTCTCGCATTGCATCCAATTTGATACTTACTGTATTCCCATAGTGTAGATAAAATAGATGCAGGGCCAAGATATATGGAGCATATGATCAGATAAATAAATAGACAAAATCTGGAATTGGTTCTCCACAAACGTAAGTCAAATTTATGAAGCGTACATAATTATTTATCTGTACAAGAAATAGGAAAAAAAAGAATACATTTATGATCACACCTCCCTGCACCTACTTTTAAACAGTATGATGCAATCCCCTCATCATGTATTCTTTACCACAAAGCAAGAATCACCAAAAAAAATTAATGCAGGACCATATAGGAATCAAATCACCCACTTGTTCTCAAAAAGTAGTCGCCAACAGTCAAAAATAAATGTTCTCCTAATACCACGTCAACAGCTGGCTGATTTTCAATGCAATCAACTGTTATCTGAAGAATGGAAGAAACAAAAAAGAAGAAGAAAATCCAATGAGAAAATTTGAAGATATGGTCCATGCTGTTTTTGCCATTGTTCAGATAACAAGCATAAAACTCTTGCAAAAATGGTTCCAGACATACCTTGCCATTTCCAAGCTGAAATTCTGACCTCAAATTTGAATGATCCCTAGATAACAAGTAAGTTTCCAGACCTTTGGCAAATTTTTTATTTCCTGCATCCATTTATAAAAAAGAGAAGAGGATGAGATAAAACACCAAGCCATGGCTTTAAAGTGTCCCAGCAAACGAGGAAGAGAGTGAAAAAATCAAGTTGAAGAGAAGGATAAGGAAGTAACCTGCATATAATGCAAGAATAGCACCCGATTTGAAAACTAGAGCAGCTCTTGCCAAAGAAATGGTGAAAGATAACTCATAAACATTATGGTAGCTCTCCTCGCCAATTACAACCTGCAATTCAGGTACATATACGTTTAAATTGATAAAAAAAAATTACATGAATAACAAAGAGAGTGAGCACCAAAACTCCATCTAAAGAATCACAGAGACTGGCATTTTTGACACAGCATGGAAGGCCAATATACCCAAGCAAATCTACAAGGACTTCAAAGCATATAAACAAAAATGCAAACTCCGGTTCTCAGTTTAAAAAATGACGAGTAGCACATAAGTATAGATATAAGGTCAGTACTTAGAAAATTCCAAAAACTGTTGATAGCCAATTGCAGTAGTTGGGGCATTTAATTGAATTAAATTACTTGCAATACTTCGGTCCTATTTTGAAAAACGCAGGTCACTTGCACAAGCATGTAGAGTTCAAATCACATTCAGAATTTGATGATATTACTTAAAGTTTTATACTTTGAACTGAGAAACATATTCAGGTTCCTCAAACTAAAAATGTATTTTTAATGAATGCAACTTACAGCTTCTGGTGGCATCATGGTAGAGGATAGTAATGGAGATCCAATTGCATCCCTAATATATTGTTCCTGCATGAATAAATACAAAAATCCAGTAAGACACTTCAGCTGACACCTGAGATCACTTACAAAGGTCCTAAACTTAGAATAATGAGGCTGATTTCATAAATACACAACGTAACCATTGGGATGATACTAAAATATCAAACATAAGATGTATGAAATGTAGTTAATCCAACAGCTGAAATGAAAAGATAAATGCCACAATTATGATGGGTCCACAGGATAGATTAAAATATAAAAAAATAAAAAATAAAAAAATAAAAACCAACGAGACTATAAACTCAGAACGTGAAATCAAATTGTAAAAATCTTATGACTTTTTACAGTCTACATAAAAGTCTTCAGAAATATTTACGTACATCTAAAGAGTTGCTTTATGAAAATACAATAATATATACCTGTAAAAGTAGAATTGAGCAAAATCGTACAATCCTAAAATCATAAGTACCATTTACCTGATTTGAACAAAATTTCACTTGATTTTACAATTTAGAATTGTGATTTCAACACAGTTTTACTTAATTTCAGTTTAAAAAATGTCATACAAGTTAATTCCGCAATTTTGACAACTATGACTAAAACAGTTGTGCTCAAGCAATGCATAAATGGAATTCAATCACCTGCTAGCCACTACTATGCTTTTTGATTTTCTTGATTTTAGCTGCCTTAGAACCTTATTAGAGAAGAAAGAAAACATTTCTTGGGAAAATGAAATTTCCAATCCTAAACGGTGAAATATTTACAATTTACTAATGATTCAAAGACACAGATTTATTTCAACATGGAGTATATGAACATGTCTGTGTATACATAGAATAAGGTTTTAACAACGGTATCCTGAACTGTGTCGGCATCAGATTCAGTGTAATGGCATCTTACTGTATGGAACCAAAATGGCCACTATTGCTGGGAATTTTAGGAACAATTCTCATTCAAATGGAATTGCATCTAACTGAAATGGCTGCTACTACCATGAACTTTTTAAGACTCTAATAAAGAGTCCCATAATTGGGGAAGCTAAAAAGATATGAGTTAGGAAAAACTAGGACGAGTTTGAAAAACAAAAGTCACTGGGTTGATCCCAAATCTCTTTAACATATAGACCATATTCCAGTTAGAATACAGTCAATACTAACGTATCAACCATTATTTAAAACCATGAGAGAGGACCATCTTACCTGCGAAGTAAGAACATTTACTAACTTTGATTTATCTTTATCCAAAGACTCAAAGTAAACATCCACCACATCAGTAGGTTCAAGAGCAAGTTTTTTCCGCAACTTCTGAATCCTATTAGTTACCTACAGTGTACCAGGTTCACCAGAACAATTTATCAGAAATAAATCATCTTTGATAAATCTTTCAGAAAAAAATGTATAACATAATCAAAGTACAATGGGAAAAATGATTTCAAAAATACAGAAAAGAAATAATATTTTGGGTTTGGAGGTATAATAGAACAATAAGAATAGTTGAAAAAATTATTTTTAACACACTGAATAAAATAAAACAAAGAATTTTCATGTGCAATGAAGAATGTGCAGCAGAATGATTTGCAATTTACCTCACGAGCAACACCAGCTTCATACAATGATTCATCAGGACGCAGATCCATAATCACCAAAACATCACCTGAAGCATTTAAAAAAAAAAATCTAAGACATGTAAATGCATGACGAGAGTGATTTAACTAAACGCAATCAATGACTTCTACCATCTCCAGCAGCATCTATCTCCTTCTCTGTCAAACCATCAGGACGTTTGAATTCCCGAACAATCTATCAGTCACAAAAGGTGAGACAAATTAGAAAATAAAGCATCATGTTGGTCAATACTTAAAGGATAAAAAAAGCATCTAAAAAAAAAAACTGATCACTCTGAACCAAAGCCAAGAATTCGAAAAGAACTAAAAGGCAAATGGGAGAAGTAAAGACAAAAATGAGGGTTTCTAGACATTCAAACACTGATACTAAAAACAAATTCAGTAACAGCTACCATCCAATATGACTGAAAATGGAGACAATGAAAATAATAGTTCTAAAGACAACAATTAACAAAAACAATTCAACACTAAACCTAAAAGAAAAGATGCACCTTGATATCAGCCAACTTTAGATTGTGTGAAGCAATAGTAACTTCCCCAGCTTCCTCAAACGCTAAGATATCTTTTTGAGACATTGCTTTAATTTCTTTTGCAACCACTCCCATTGATTTTCCAAGTCGCTTACCTAGCACACTAAAAGAAGAAAACCAGATAGAAGTTCAATGTATACACAGAACACCAATATTAGACCTTCTGTACCAAAACCAATTTGCATACCTAAAGTCAGGCTCTGCACGCAGAGAAGCATACTTCAGAGTATCAATACATGGGATGAGAGATCGCACATTGAGTTCCTCCAGTACATACTATCATGAAAACAGAATGCATCAATCATAAAGCTGAAACAAATAATAGCAATCTCAAAAGAAAGAATTGCACCAGCTATAGCATACTTATTATTAGCTAAAATGATTATACTTCATAAAGGAAACAATTTTATATTTGCATAAGCTGAAGAAAAAAATTGTATATCCAACAGATTCTACATTTTGACTCCATTCACCAAAATAAAATTTCTGATGTCATGTCACTGACACAGTAAAAATTCAACACGAAATGTTTCAAAATTGCAATATAATTACAATCAATCACATTAATTCCAAGTGCATTCTTGCAGGCTTTACATTATGCTTCCCCCATCAAGAACATTTTCCAGATGAAGTGATGGTAAAACGACGAGACACAAACTCATTGTAATTTGTGAATTATTCAAAATAATTATAATAAAACGAAAAAAAAAAAAAAAGATGTAGTTTTCTAAGACCAAAAACAGCAGGCAAGAAGATTTATGTCATATCAAGTAACACAACTGGGGTTTTCGAAATAATACCCCTTAACCAAAGAAAGAAATATCATAAATTGACAACTGACTCTCAGCAGGAAAACTGGTATCACAGAGAATAGATGAAATGACCATAAAAGAACTGATCATTTCCACATGTTAGAATGAACTATCAGTACATAGGCCAGCAATTTTATTTACAAACCTCTTTTAGCTTTCCAGCTATGTCATTGAGAAAATCTGCATCAGGATGAACTACTACCATTTCCCTGCAGTTTTAAAAAGAATAGAATGACAAAAATAATTAACCAGGGATGAAAATAAACAAAATGTCAAAACAATGTAGTAAGAAACAAAATAAGTAAGAACAGATGAGCTGTAAGAGCACCTTAGTGGAGATTTCAAAGGCTTGTTGTGCCTCTCACGAATATTACGTGCAAGATCAATAATGGTCATCATCCTTGAAACACTCTGTTCAATTCGCTCATCTCTCTGCATTGGTATTAATGGCATTAGAAAAACACAAAAAAGTGCAAGAAATTGGCCTATTCCCGAATTATAAAATTATATATACATATATATAAGTATATATGCTTTGTTGAGATAGGTCATATCCTCAAACTAAAAGATAGCCAAAGTTTCATCCAAAAATGAACAATCAAATTAGGTTAAAAAAATTTTTGGAACAAATTAGGTTTGAAATTCAAGAGCCAATGATTTACGCTTAACGAAATTCAGTTTATTAGATGTAAAATTAAGTTGAAAAAACACAGTTTTCATTGGACTTTTTCAGAATGATTAGATTTTTCAACTCCACAAGAAAGAAGAAAATCGCTCCAGAATCCAAATAAAATAATATACAGCAGTGAATTCAAATTGACCACACTTGCACTGTTTGAACCATAATTGTTTATTGGCCGCAAAAAAAAATGATGGAAAAATTACCTCTCCCTCTTCTTGAGGAAAACTGCAGTAGTGAATGCTTTCCTCTGCTCCACTAGAAACTTTCCGCATATTTTGATATAGAACTTCTGTGAAAAATGGCGTGAATGGCGACATCACCTTACAGGACGTTAGTAGCACCTGAAAACCAAAACACAAGTTACATGTAATGCAAGTTGAATTGGCAACAAAGGTATCACTGAGACATAGAAGAAAAACAAAAAGAACCATATTCAAAAAAAAAAAAATTATTAAACGAGGGCAAAGAAAAAGAGTCATATCCAAACAAAAGAATCAAAAAACTTTATCCAGATTAGAAGGAAACCAAGCATCTACTCAAATGAACGAATGAAGAATCACATCAAAATAAGAGTTAAAATGTAAAAAGCAAGAATCAGAATTATAGATTCTCAAGCAATCTTTTTAAATCATTAAAATATACCAAACATAAACACATCTGATTACATCAGTACAAGTGACAGAGGTAGTTTTTTTGACAATTCCGCATCTCTAGAGCTATAGAAAAACCCCAAAGACAAAGGATATAAATGATTATCTCTCACAGCAGTGATGAAATGGAAAACAAAAGGCTAGAGGGACCAAACGAAGAAAAAAAATAAGAGCAAGTTCAAGAGTCAAAAATTCAACTGCTAAAAAACACATATCATCCACCATCTGCAACTTGCACAATTTAGTAGAAGATGAGGAAACAGATCAGAGTTTGTAAAGCATATGTCAAATAGGGATTTCTTTTCCAACGATCCAAGGGAAAAAGAATTGCTAATTCAGAATTCAGTTAAAACTCCTTCCACCTGGATTAAGGATGC